>JAHWFP010062826.1:4500-38590 GCA_023313725.1 Lithobius niger
TAGTTAAGAGACACGAAAAGCTTATATGAAAACAAAAAATGTGCTGTCTCCCCCCCCCCAAAAAAAAATATTATGGTTACTAGCACTTAATAGTACCCCTCCCCCCCCCCTCCCAACCAAAACACAAGTCTGAAAAATGGACCTCTGTCGGTTGGACAAACTATACCCCCTCCTCCTTCCCCAAAAAAGGTGGTCAAAGGTCATCTTGTCTCCCTAATATAAATTCCTAGATCCGTGCCCATGGTATTACAGCCGTGTCCAGCTAGTGCCCGGGTAGAAATTCGGACCTAGCACCGTCCCTGTACGTAGCCAACAAACACACTAGTATTTTTTATTTCTATAGGCCTACCTTTAAGAAACAATTCTGGCATTTGACATTTGGATACTAGCACTGACCTTTTTAAACGAAGCTAAACACAAAAAACAAGCAATATCCCTTGCCTACAGCTTTACTAACTTTTTGTTGAAAATTATGACTTGAATCTGCCACTTAGGGTCAAGAAAAAATAATAAAAAAATCACATCACATTATCAGTTTGTACAGCATGTTTGAATTCGCGTTAGTCTGTTGTACCACTGATCTCTACTCCGCAAGAAATCTGGATTTTCCACAACCTATCCAGTTCAGTGCCAAGCTCTGTCCTAACTAGCTGGTTGATGCTGACATAGCTTCAGCTGGCAAGATTCATCAGTTAATTGCAAGAGATCGTTGGTGCGGTCGTAGTTGCTCACTGCATTCATAATTTCTCCGAATCCCACCACTAGCTGTCTACAGATTCCTCCGATGTAAGAGGCACTGCACGTTAAATGGAACTTTGAAGACCACTCCACTCTGTGTGCACAGGTGGATGGTGGGTATTTGAGCGACACAAGCCCCTGTGGAATGGTGGGGGGGTGTGGGACATGGAGGAGGAGCCGGCTTGACTCTGCTGTCTTTGCTTCTTGTGTCGTAGCTAAACGTGCCAGCGGATGGGTTATGGATAGCACCTGGGGGGGGGGGGAACCCTCTGGATCACAGGAGGTCGTCGGCTCTCTCCTGGATCTAAGCAGTTTTTTTAAGTTGGGAGGAAAAGCAGGGCACAGTTCACTCCTTGTTTTCCGAGGATAGGAGAGTCCTAGGAAGACAAGGAGTGGATAGTTTCCTGCATTAGTTACATCATGCCAACAAATTGGAAAATTAATCGCATCTTTATGAACAACTCTGATTAGTTATTGCAACACAGCGCTGAGCTGAACTGTTCGGTGAGTTTATGAAGCTGCTCGTGAACTTGTGGCCCACGTCCCAGAGAGGAATTCGACATACACATGTTTTGATAACGAATGGAAATTGTCAGTTGCAGAGCAGAATTACTGTTTGGAACTGTTGGAGCTCGTTCATTATCCACCAGCCTAGACAAAACTGGTTTAAAATTAAACATGCTCACCCTGTTTTCTTAGTAGCCTATTTGGGCACTTCTTAGTTTTGTCACTAAACAGACAAATTTGCAAGTTACGTAGCCTAATATCCAATTTTTGTTTGCCTGTTTATGGTCTCCATTTTCTCTCAAAATAGCCTAAGCCAAGAGCAATCAAGAGAACGGCCTCACACTTTAAATCTGACCTACAAAAAAAATGAAATCTGTGGTTTTGCGGCCTGTTTCAATAAACAAGTCTACTTTTCCTGCACGGCCTTCCAGGAAAAGCAGCAAAGATGGGCATTGCGCAATTAGGCTACTCCAACTTGTCCATAATTTAAGGAAAATTAGGTAAAAAGAAAAACAAGTGTGGGGGGGAGGGGGTTGAAACAGGTTAGCTGGGAAAGATTAGGATTACAGCGCTATATTTATTTTGCTTGTGAAACTAGTCTTAAGCCACCCTCCCCCCCTCTAATTGTTCATGGTTTCAGACAATGATCAATTTTGGAGCAAATAATGTGAGGAAATAATTAATTCACAGCCTTCACTGATCTTTTTTATATTATGTAGGTTAGTAGTTATTCAGTATCTTAACGTTCACAAAATAGGTTAGACTTCTGATTTAGCTTATTAATATTATGTACTTCGGTCACAGCACACTCAACGGTGAGAGGCCCAAAAATGGCTTCCACTAAGTTAATAGTAATGTAATGGTAATAGCCTCCAGGAAAGGAGAGGGTCCTGTGAGAGTTGAGGAAGCCAGTTGAAGGGGGGGGGGGGAATAGCTAATTGATTGAGAGAAGTTAATAAAAATCACCATTTGTTTAGCCTTAATATAACAGTGAATTACATGTAAAATTTACGTTTTGGATGCGCGCAAAATCAGTCAGTTAGTATATGCATACAAACAAGTGTCCCCTCAAGCGAAAATGAGACGACACTAGGCTAACTGTTCGAATGATGTGGCGAGTGATGAGGCAAGCTAAGCAGGGAAGCCAACAATCAGTAAACATCAAACTTGTTTTTGAGAATTTCATTTTGGTGCGAGCCTGAGCCTGACAATTTCCGGGTCGGGCAAAAATATATTCCATTTCATGTATGTCTCACCTATACCACGAGCGACGGCTGTTTGCTGTGATGTCATCATGAGTCAGCCATTGATGAACGAGAATAGCGGATCTCTGGCTGTCTTAGTGGACTAGCTCAGACACGTGATACGCGCGTCACGGCAAACAGCCCTGGCGCATGGTTTAGGCCTATTTTTATTAAGACGAAGACTACATACTTAGTCCTATCTCGATTAGCCTAGAGCCATTATCCATTAATCTCTATGTTGAATCAAGCCCTCGTCACTCACTAGAGAGGGCTGGCAGTAGTGTGAGGGCTTGCAGTAGTGGAGATGGATTGCAGTTATGGACACGTCATCTGTAGGAGGTACGCACCATGTACTTTTCGGCCACATGTACTTCCAGACAAACTCAAAGCAAAAACCAAGATTGTTGGCGATACGATTTGTCAGTATTTAAAGTAAACTTTTTTCGAAAAGAAATGTACTATTCTAACATCCGTGTAATCAAACGAAAAGTACAATGCGAATAAATCATTTTAATTTATCCAGAGGGTGAAACACTAGCAAGACTGCTGAATCAAGCGCTCCAAGCTCCGCTCTTTTGCTGTCCTGGCCGAAGCAGGTAACATGACTTGTCTGTTCCGCATTTGACGCTTTGGTAGCTAATTTAAGAAACCTTTTACCATTACAGTGCGGAAAGAGTTGCGGTTCTGGGGTTTGAATGGTCACAGTAGTGAATGAGTCACCCCGAACGCAGTGCGAGTTGTTTATCCAATGTTGAAAGCTCTACTAATCCACATTAGTGCAGAAGAGAATCCGGATAAACTAGGCTTGCACGCATGCTCGGACCTGCGTGAAGGAATGTTCCCCCAACCTTCCCCTGTTTTCTCTCTCTACATTGGTTAGGTGTTTAGGAGGATGCAACATTCTAACCTTATGTCTCTGCTATAAAATAAGTCTGAGGGGGCTTGTGGCGAGAGGACAGTACCGACTAAAACAATGTAAGAATGCGCAGGCGATTTAGCATGTCCGCAGATGTTGATACTGCCACTGAGCGGCAACCGTTAGCGGGCGATCTTTCTGTGAAGCCTACGTAGTTGCCCCTCGTTCGGTTCAAACTTAGACAGCCTGTCTAAAGGTTCTCTAGTGTACAAAATGGTCGTTTAGGATGTAAATTAAGTGCCGCGCCATTCTTGTCTCTCATTTTCTCTTCCAGTAAGCAATTTGAACATTGAACAACGTTATAAGTAACTGATCGTAGCCATGGTATCGACGTTAAGGAGCTCGCTATAAGCTATATAGATTTGCTCCATCGTGTTCATCAGTGCTCTGCCACTATGCAAAATTGCCTCATACCATTGATATATCCATCGCCGAGAATGACGCATCCTCCCAAACACCTAATACTCCTACCCAGGTTAGGTTGGGCAGTTTTCGCCCCAAAATTAGGTCAGCGTTCGCCACCTACCTCATCTACGAATTCGGAATCACAACACAGGCCTGTCCGTTCGACGTAATTTACGCGTGACAACTTAAAAGGATTTAACCTGCAACTGTGTAGAAATCACTTCCAACAACTTCACGAAGACGATGACGAAAAACGCGATAAATTCACTATGCGTAATTTCATGGTACCTATATTTTTCTTCAACTTACCATAATGCGGTGGATAATGTTTTCCTAACAACCAGACAGGATCATCCGATGACGGGAAATCTTCATTTTCTACGATCCCGGCTTCATAAGTCATGCACGCCTCAAACATTTCTTTTGTTCAAACAAGAAATATACAAAAAAGTCACTGACAAAAGGAAGAAAACAGCCAAATGGATGACTAAGTCAACGTCACTCGAAATGTAAACAAGAAAGGAAACAGTGCGTCGTTACTTTCGACAGTTTCTTCTGCTTCGATCAGTAATCAGTTTATCGCTTGCTTATTACGCCATGTTCACGTTATCAACAGTTTATGTACGGTTTTGGCGTCAAAATACAAACGGTGAAATGATTATATCAGTTTCTAGCCTTTTGATACTGTTTGTGCCTGATCAGCTGTGCTCCCAGTTTCACATCTGGAGTTGTCGGCCATGACTCCTTCTCACTTGTAGCAACATGCAACGTGTTATATTATTGGCTGACGAGCACCAGTACGCACCAATCGCAATGCCTGAAAAAAAACCCGAAAGATGTCGTCACACGGCGCTATCTTCGACTGTGTTCGTAAATTTCTCGTAAGTTACACTTTTACATCTATTCATCTATTACCCTCCCTGCTATTACGGTGTCAAGGGTTTATTAAACCACCGTTAACCAATCCCTTGCTAAAAAGCCAATTTAAAATGTGGCGTCTAGGGGATTTTCTGTTCAATATTCTGGAGTGTTTCTCGGGCGTCCTGCTCATATTTTACATATTAGGTTCTTCCAAGACCACCAAACATTTCCAAACAAAATGTCGGCTACAGTAGACAGTTTTGACAGTGTAGAGAGAAGATAATCGAGATACCTTGCAGTTTTGCATTGCCAAAACCAAGATTAGTTCCTAACTACAAGAACTAATCTTGCCAAGAACTAATCTTGCCAAGAACTAATCTTGCCAAAACACAGCACACTCGACAGAGTTACAACAGAGCATACAAAATGTCAAAACGAGAGTTAAAATAGTCCGACGAACTATTTCAATCCTCGCTTGTATACATTATGTATGGTTATTGCATAACAGTCCGTACAACGAGGTACAGGTCGCTTTCGATAAAAGGAACAAAGAAAAATCGTCAACAAATGTACAAAAACAAACAAAAGGGGGATGAAAGGATGTCATGGTGACCTGCCTTCAGGCTGTAGGCCGTAGGGTGTAACAATATAATATATCTAACTCTAAGGTAACCATGGCCCTTTCTGGCCTTCCTTGACGCACCTGCATCCAAGTCCCATTTCTCAGTAGAGTCCTTTCTTGTCAACAGGAGAAGACGAGTTGCTTAGACGTGACTGCATTTGCATTAATTTTAACTTGCTGTATCACAATCTCATTAAATCATCCGAATTCAACGAGCATCGACTTGCTCGCTCATGAATTAGTGGCACTCCCGATCCGGGCACCAGGGGAGTCTCACAATTCTGGCACCCGAATCAGGCTTGAAGTTTATTTTTCAAGAAATTGATGGAATCCTCGGTAAAAAATGTCGGCTTGGTGTCGTCGTTAACACTGCAAGGAGTGCCACAGAGGGAGTGGTGTCAGATTAACTACTGATTATTTCGTACCCAGCAGGGCAGGGTGGCTCCGTCACTGGGTCGACTTACCATCGTCACAACTCCCCACCCACCTCGACAGCTGCAGCATTCCAGAACAGTTGACGAATACAAAAGATGCTATAAAGAAAAAATAGGCGACAGGATACAGTGAAAGTGCTAAAATAATGAAATGTAAGTTACGTGCACTGCACGTGCGCTTGCTGGAAGCAAAATTATGAACTTCACATGCGTTCATGGATGGAATTGCTTAGTACGTCGTTCGCAGGAACAGTAATGTATGGGATACATGGGATCAAGAGTGAAACCACTTATCTTACGGGTGCACGGGTAGCTGCGAGCACTGAGGCGTCAGATTCGATAGGCGTCCTGGTCCCAGTGTACATCTCTGGCTTCGTACAGACTCGGGTTCGATCCTGGCGATGGGAAGTGTATATGTACGGGTTTTTCTCCGGCTGTTTCCCGCCCGTTGCACGAGGGTTTCCTCCGGGTACTCCGGTTTCCTCCCTCATGCGGCAAAAAACAACTGCTATAATGGTGGTACTTCTTCCATTTAACATCTGCCGCCGGGGAATTTGGGTGGGTGGATGCCTCGAGCATCGTCTCTATATATTATTATTATTATTATCTCACTCTTGATGGAATATATGACATTACACATTGAATTGTCACATGGTGCACAGGTCCTGACTAGGTTATCAGCGATTTACTTCATTCACGACTCCGCTACTTGCGATGAAGACAAATGACTGCACAGAACGATTTAGTGTCACAGGGTTCTTCTGAGGCCATGTCGATCATCCCATAAGCGATTAAAATCCTTTGCAATGAAAGTCATTTGTTTTGTGATGGAAAGCAACAGGTTCGTGAGCTTGGTCGTACGCATGCCTCGGCCTTCTCCATAAATGCTCTGTTTCGTTCAGCATACTAGACATTGGAGAAATGCTCTGAGGAGTGCGGTAGATACAACACTTGTGGTTTGTTCCAAGGGTCTCTCGAGGTGGACGAGAAAGAAAGGGCTATCCCTTGTACTCGTATGAGGGGTGGTGCGGATTACATACTGTAATAGGGAGGTGTGTGACGCATGTCGTTTTAATCTCCTTGTCAATAAGCATGAGGACAGGCTCCCATAGCGCGACTGAAGCACTCTGTGGCATTAGCTTAGGGGCGACAAGTCATCATCTTATTATGGCAAGTGCCGAAGCCGCTCAGGACCTCTTCGTAGAGTTTGCCTATGAATGAAACTCCATTGTCCGACACAAGAATTTCTGGGGACTTATTGATGGCAGCGTTTAGGTACTTCCTAGCAGCCGTTTTCGCAGTGGTGTGTTGGTGGAAACCAGCCAGGCATACTTTGTAAAGTAGTACAGAAATATAAAACATACTTTTTGCCTCTCTGAGTTTCAGGGGTGGGCCGATGAAATCAATTCCGAGGATGTGCATTCGATGGGTGGGGAGCACTGGGCACATTTTACCCACCTTCTTCGTCTGCGTGATCTTAGCTACCTGGCACTGGTGGCACGAACGCACGTACAGCTTCATGTCGCAGAATACTCCAGGCTAGTACGCAGTAGCGCAAGCGAACAAGGGTCTTCTGAACTCCCAAGTAGCCTGCTAGTGGGTGATCGTGGTTTTCTTTCAGGAAGGAGTGATGGAGAGCTTTGGGCATGTAGACACGAAGTTCATCTCTCTGTCTTTCTCTATCTGGCGCACGTCCATGTAAAACTAGGCCATCTTCCTATGTTAACTTCATCTTCATATGTAAGGAGGAAGCTTGGGGGCCCTCCACATTTAAATAATAGTCATTGTTGGGTCTTTGTTGTCATTGTTGTCATTGACCCGAGATGGTTTGCAATTTGGCATTGCTCGGACCTGCATTAACCTAGCCTAGTCCAATCAATTAGCCACGTCTGGTCACGTTTAAGGTATGACGTAACGATTGCTCTGTTGAGCTTGTTGAGTCTGCTGAGCTGTTATTGCAGTTTTGGAAGGCACTGAACGGCTGATGTTACATCACTGTGCACGCGCGACGTCAAGTTTGGAGCCAAACTGTCTCTGAAAGTGGTGCGTTCTGTTTGGCCGTTTGGAAGGTACAGAAGGTTTATTCATTAGTTTCTGCACACAACAGAGGTTACGTAAAGCTGTCTGCTCTCCAAGCTATCACTTCTCAGACTCTGACTTCTGGGAATACCGGTGTGCCTTGCACTTATCTAGAATGGGAAAGCAAGGAATGACGGTAACAGTGTGTAGCCTCCTATTCTATAGAGCCATCATCACACGTATGTATTCGTCAACTGTTCTGGTCTGCTCTGCTGCAGCTCTCGAAGCATGGAGCCTTGTGAAGCAGCCACCCTACTTATTTGGGCACCAAACGAATAGTGCGTAATCTGGCACAACTTCCTCTGGGACTGGGATCAGTCAGAAGTTAAAGTAACATTGCCACCAAATGACAAGGCTGCAACATATATAGGCATTTTCCGCTATCTAGTTCTATCTAGCCCTTACTTTCAACAGGCGAAGGAACACACAAATAAATTTATTTTTACACAAGAAACAAGCCACGTGCCTCTTTAATTATTGAGTGTTAAAGTTGGTGCACCCACGTGCACCACGAAGCAAGCGATAAAGTTAAGCCTAACGACATCACGGGCGCTTTTTTCTACATATTGGCTGAAACACAGCCTCTGAACTGCTAGATGGACACCATCTAGTGACAGTGATATCATTAACTTCACTGCTGGCTCCCTGCTGCACGTGGATGCACCAACTTTACATTCAGTAATCAGGGAGGCACATGGCCAGTTTAGTGTGTAAAAAGAAATTTCTTTGCTCATTCCTTCGCTTGTAGAAACCAAGAGCTACACTGAACTAAATAATGGCAGACGGCCATAGAAACAGCAACTTATGTCGGTGAATGGGCACCTGTAAGCAATATGTGAGCCGAAGCACCACCATGAGCTGGCAGATGCTCAAACTACAAGTGAATCGTCGTGCCTACGATATCATTTCCAATCATTTGACACTATAAGACACTCATTAGCAGGTGCATGTGCAGCGCGTGTAACTTACATTCCGTTATTTTATCACCTCCACTGTATCCTGTTGCTTATTTTATCTATGTTGCACCTTTTGAAAGGGAGAGCCTGGGTTTGGTTGCTCAGCATACTCTAATACAGTGCAGCCACTCTGATACATACACAGTACCTTCCTAAAGCACCGAACAGAACGAACCAAACACACCACTATTGGTGACAGTTCAGCTCATTCCCTACTATAGCCATGTTGAAGTGGCTTGCTTACGTCAACCATCATCAGCAATGAATCTGTTTCCGGTATCTCGCGCATGCTTAATAGCTCCACCACTGGCAAACAGCCGCACCCACCTCCCAAGGCGGTTTGCAATTTGGCATTGCTCGCGCCTGGTTACATCCATTAGCTAGCCTGGTCCAATCAATTAGCCACGTATGGTCACGTTAAATGTATGACGTAACAAGTGACGCAACATTAAGTTTGGAGCCAAACTGTCTGTAACAGTGGTGCGTTCTGTTCGCTCGTTTAGGAAGGTACCGACAGTACCTTCCTAAAGCACCGAACAGAACGAACCACTGTTGGTGACAGTTCAGCTCATTCCCTACTATAGCTGTGTTGATGTGGCTTGCTTGCGTCAACCATCGTCAGCGATTAATATGTTTCCGGTACCTGACGCATGCTCAAAAGCTCCAACACTGGCAACCACCCATAACCACCTCTCCGAGATGGTTTGCAATTTGGCATTGCTTGCGCCTGGTTATCTCCATTACCCTAGCCTGGTCCAATCAATTAGCCACTTCTGGTCACATTAAAGGTATGACGTAACGAGTGCTCTATTGAGCTTGTTGATGTTGCTGAGCTGTGATTGCAGTTTCGGAAGGTACTAGACGGTGACGCAATGTTACTGCGCACGCGCGCCATCAAGTTTGGAGCCAAACAGTCTCTAACAGTGGTACGTTCTGTTCGCCACGTTTGGTCGTTTAGGAAGGTACTGATAGCTGTATTGGGGTTGTTTGATTTTATGCCTTATGGTGCTACGACTAATTTAAATAAATAAAAGAAAGAAATAAATGAGTTGAGTAAATGAATTCATTATTGAGTAAAATATGAAGGTTTGCTCGGCATTTTCTGCACAGAACTTATGTAACCTGTGACTACATCAAGCTACCTGCTCTGCAAGCTACCACTTCTTGGACTCTTACTCCTGGGACAGCTGATATGCATTGCAACAAGAATTTATAGGGTTGATTGCAATTATAGCAGGGATGTCGTTAGCAGTGTATAGCCTCTTACTGTATTGGCCATCATACCAATACTGACCCCCCCCCCCCACACACGCGTAATTCTCTGGAGCAGGATACTTTTAATATCTTAAATGCTAAAGAGTACATGTAATACAAGGTATATAAGTACATGTATGTAAGTAAGGTGTATTAACGGATAATTATAAGGTAGATAATTTAATGTTCAGTGTCCTTGAATTTCAGGTCACTTTTGCCTTACACTTCGTACATACTATCTCTTTAAATATATACTGTATTGTCCAGTTACCTAATTACAGCCTTCGTCCAGTGCAGTCCCCTGAGGGTCATGTGCAGCGAGAAAGCTTAGGTGCATCACACTTGGCCTCCAATGCTTTAATGCTATGCAAGAGGAACTAATGCATTGAACGAAGTCGAGCCTTTCCTGGTCATAGGTCCCTTTCACATTATGGTCTTCCCACGAACTGTCACACCTACTGATGCTCACATAAAGATGGTTCGTCCTGCACACTGTACCATGCAACCTCAACTCCTAAAGCATTGTTCATGTTCTCACTTTCCGAAGGATGATGCAAGTCCGCTTACTCAATTCACTTAGACGTAACAATTGGGCACTTGCTCGCTCCAAGTCACTGCTTCATATGTTGATTACAACTTAAAATGTTTTTTCTACACACCCAAAACTTTTATGAAACCGGAACAAGGTGGCCACTGGCGTGGGCGCAGTTTACCATATATCGTCCTAGGTTGTAGTGTCTCTTATCCGGTGTTGGAATGACGAAGTTCCGGTTTCATGAATGTTTTGCATTTGTAGAAAAAAAGTTGTGTATACCAACAAGTCACCGTAGTAACAACACACGTTTTTCTGGGTTGCCCTCCAAGCTCATGACCTCGTGCGTATAACGCTTGCTGTTGCCTTCCATAAGAATATACTCCTGCTGTAACAAAGTGAGTTAACAGAAGCTGATTCAAAGGCTCTGTTCACATAAATCCAACTACAAATTTAAAGACAACACCAGCTCATTGATCAACACTACAAAAAACCTGGCCACCAACCCTCATATTTACCCATACTTCATCAAATTTCACAATTTCAAACAAGATTAAACTAAGAAACCCTCTGTGTTGCTCTTTTCTTCCCAGCAGTACACAATCATACCCTATCCAACACCTATAAATTCAAAGAATACATTGATTTATTAAGAAAATACTCATGTTTACAAATTACGACCCCAGAACAAGTTCACATCAGCATATAAATAGCAGACTTTCAAATAACAGGACACTGAACATACACCCTTCGATGGGTCCACCACCGGAGCAAAGGCCTTGATAATCACTGGACGCTGGGCCTCATCTGAACGCCGACTCTTGGCTCGGAACTCTCCAGGAAGAGAAAAGAGTAGCAGTAGACCAATCCCTACTTGAATGAATATGGGCGGTCCTCCCTAGTAAAGGCGGCCAATTCCCTCTGGTGTGCAGTATTCTGGGTAAGATGAAAGCGGTTCGTAAGGATTCACCATTAAACGGGACAACACCAGGGGAAGATTCAAGGAGGAAAACCAATGCCGGACTTGTGGCCGGAGATTATTGAATGCATGTGCGAACCGAGAAATCACCTTGTTTGCCAGTTTCCGAAGGTCATATGCACTGTTAAAACAGTTGATGACGGATTGATTACCTTTGGTGGCAATGGGAGACATGCCCAACTGGAAGAGATGGTCCAGGAACGCTACCAAAAAAGTAGCCGACGGGTCGCAAGCATCAACACTTTGTTCGTTATAAAAGGTATACCACCGTCGTCACCTAGCTTTGTAGACCTTCACAGTTGATGCCCTATGACAATGAAGAAGGCGACAAGTCACAGGCTACGAAAAAGCAGCTGCGCTCAAGTTCAGGGTCAAAATCGCCACATGTGAATATGTAGACAGGACGGGTTTTGGTGGATGGTCCAGCCTTGGTGTTGTGTTAAAAGATCCGATAACAGAGGCAGCACTACTGAATCTTACCTGGACAGTTCCAACAGGTCCACAAACCACGCCGTCTAACAGGTCCAGAAACTACAAGAAGGAACTCTCCGTTGGACTCCTGAAATTTTCGTCAGAACCCTCAAAAGTACGGAGAACAGGGGAAAGCCATCAGCGAACATCCTATTCCAATCCAGGCTGAGACTGATGGTTCCCCAGACCAAGCGTTCCAGAAAAGGGGGATACACAAAGAGCGAGAGCTGATGGTTGTGGCAGGTGGCGAACAGGTTTATCCACAGTGTTCCGCACCTCTGATAAATGACCCTGTAGGTCTTTGGAGACAGCTTCCATTTTGTGGTAGGAATCATGTTCAAACGCGATAGCTCGTCGGCCATCACATGGAGCTTTCCGGCAATGTGTCTGGGTAGCAACATCACACGCAGGTTTTAGCAATGGGAGAAAAGCGTTAACACCTCATCCAAGAGAGTCCGGGACTGGGTTAGTATTGTTGTCGGACATGATCACAACCACTTTCCCTTTCAGCTGAGAACCAAATGTGGACCGCATGAAGAATAGCACGGAGTTCCAGCATGTTGATGTGTAGGATCGCCTCGTCCACCGACCATATTCCCAAGTGGTAAAGTCGTCATGTGGGCATGCCAGCCCACTGTCGAGGCATCTGTGAAAAGATGAATATCAGTGCTGGGATCGTGAACAGGAACTTCCACGTTACGTTGCCCGGCCAAAGCCATCACTGAAGTCAGTCCCATGAGAGATTGTCTAGGTGGAATCGTATCCTTCCACGAGTCCTGGGGAAACCACTCGCCTCTCCGGAATCAATGCATAGGACGAGTCCGCCAGGTTCCGAGCGGAACAAGCATTGCGCAAGAGTCCACCTGACCTAAGACTGCGTCCAAATTCCTGGCGTTAATCCAAGACAGCCTTCACAAACCCTCCAGGATGGTCTAATGATTCGACACTACCTCCAGAGAGGGACGTATCAGGAAATTGACCAGGTCGATTTCTGCTCCCAGCAAAACAAATGACTGAACGGCTGGAAGCAAAACTTCGAGGGTTTGGCTCAGGTCCAGCTCTGCGAACAGCCAAAGGCAAAACCAAAGCGCTTGAAGGAGAAGTGAGGCACCCGCATACCGAAAAGTCAGTCGTCAAGGTACACATTACACCTGATATGCTGGCTGTAAAGAAATCCCACCACGGGGCGGAGAACGGATGTAGGGCACACATGGGATGCCATCGCAAGACCGAAGGGAATATCTTCACAATGGGAAGTCAGGTTGCAAGACATGAAGCGGAACAGATGAAATATTAATGGATGTAGAGGGATGTGCAGGCACATGTCCCCAAAGTTGAACAACGACTCCCTCACTGATGCCAACAACTCCATCTGTTTATCATTATTATTATTATTTAGAAGCATAAAAAAGGACAGTCACAAAAGAGACAAACCCACAGCAGATGCCCGCGTGCGGATTGGGGCCGCAGAAAAATACAATCAAAACACTGATAGTCTGCTAGCAGGTCCAAAAACCTGGAAGTAAAGTCTGCCTAATGTTTTAGTGTTTTGTTTCTTCAAAGCATACTTAATGAAATTCTGCAGGGTGCCACTTTTGTCACCCTTGATTCAAATTCAGCAGGCGAACGAAAGCAGACGAACGTTCACGACGAAGTAAGCGGTGATGTGGTAGCCTGATGAAGACAGTCGTTCTGAGCCCCTCCAACTCCAGAAAACCTGACTGTAGAAAATTTGCAAGGGTATTGGAACGGTAAATATCCTTTACTTTGAAATCTAAGAGTACAGAACGTCAACACGGACTCGATTTTTCAAAGTAAGCGATGTGACATTTTTAAAAAAAGCAGTGATCTTCTTTCGCATTACTACAACGTACCATTTGTGGCTCTGGTGAACCAGATTAATTCCGCTTGGTGCAGTTACAGGAATCAGGCTTTTATTGACAGCATCGTCTATCCAGCCGAATTCTTTGCCAGTGGTTGTGGAGGATTTTCCTAAGCGCAGATTTCCAAATACACACTTGGAAATGTGTCCATTCACATCTTTGGCAAATGCCTCAGTAGTAGCGGTAAGGTGCACATTTTCACGGTCTTGTTCAACTTTCCAGTTCCAATTTTTTTAAGCCACATTCTGTATCTTATATTTGACATACTTCCAGGCATAGAAGACCAATAGCATGATGCTATAATTATAGTAGTATAGATCTACATATTATATGCATGTCAGCTCGTATTTGCCCTAATTTTGATACTTTAATCCCTTTTGAAGAAGACTCACAACAGTTGAATTTCTTATAACATAAAGATGGGATACTGTTTCACATCCTGATAAAGCATGGGCCACTAAACGATAGCTAATTATTTCACAATGCTTCTGAACTGTCATTCTAATACCAATAACGTGATGCTGGAGGCAGATTCCTTCCATTAACACAGTCTTGACATGTAATTACAAGTGATTACAAGTAAATGCACAATCTTTGTAATAGTGAAGAAGCAGAATAAAGATATCGGTGTCATCACTTCTAATATTGTTAAAGTTTTTGACCTTCACCGACGCAGGACACCATTTGATGTGAATAACCATATCAGCTTCTTCGTGCATAGTGGATGATTGTGCACTGTAGATGATTTAAATGATTTATTTTGTAAAATCTTAGGTTGGGTATCAGTAGATCCTGGTATTCCTTCCCAGTCCTATTTACCTTTTTCTTGGTAATCTTTATTACAGTATTATTATTATTATTATTGTAATTTTATCTTTGTCACTAGAACACGGTCGCCACAAAAACACGACCGTTTGTTACACAGAAGCGCCTTTTTTTTAAAACAAAATCAATTTTAAAACTATTGCTCCATTTATAATCAAGTGAAGTAATACTTTTAAAGTCAATTAATACTTTATTTGTACCGCATAATGATACTCTTCCCCCCCCCCCAAAACTGAACAAGCCTCTACATTTTCTAGGCCTATTCAAATTCCATAAATAGAGATTTGCAGATACTTCATTCTTTGTTTAACAAATTTAATTTTTTTTCAGTTGCAATAGCAGACATAGTATTGCTATTATGTCGTTTATTGAATTTAACATCTTCGTAATATTTAAGGATATCCCATAACCAAGCATGATTAATCGATGGAGACTTCTAGTTCATCCTTCTGAACTGTCCACGCTCAACACATTTAAATGGCTTCTGCCAACTGTGTACAATTGCATGCAGCGATAAACCACTCTTTTGTAAACTGCCTTTCCACATTCAACATATTTGAACGATTTCTTTACGCAGTGTATAACAGTATCATGTTAAATAATACTTGTTAACAATATCTTTCCCACACTTGCAACATTCAACTGGTTTTTTCCTAACGTCTGCAATCCCGTGCTTCGTCAAACTAAACTTGAGTGTAAACGCCTTTCCATAGTCACAACATTCTAATGATTTCTATCACCATGTACAAATGGAACGTATTGTAAACGAAACCACTTCACAGATTCTACAGAAGCTGAAACCGTCGTGTTCAGCGGCAATAACAAGCATTCGTCATTCTCAATTCTTGCAACAGTGATGACGCCATCATCATGGAGCACAAGAAACCCATCACCACGATCCTAACGTCCATTAATGATCACCTAAAAATCTCAAGACAACGTAGACGATTCATTACTTGATTTATAAGGCAAATTTTTTTTCACAATTTTCTTCCCCAAGAAAATTTCAAAGGGGCACAGTACTGGATGAGTACACAGAGAGGAAGGATGTTTGGCGGCCATCGTGTGAATGGAGCTTAATCTGGCATGGTCATCAGATCCAGGAAGAGTTTCATGAAAATATTGACGTGCAATCGGAATTTTTTTTGGACCCCGACTTAAAAAAACGTTCCACGCACTAAGAAAAAACCATGCGGGCGCTCCAGAGAATCACTTTATTACCTTTTAAGAGCCAAGAGCACTCAAGTTTCATGAAGCAAAAATTATCGATAACTACCCTTGCACTCGTGATATTACTTAAGAGAATTTCCCTGACAGAAATTTGCTCACTTGATCGTGTACTAAATTTGTCCAATCACAACCGACTTACAGTGGTAACACTCCAGTAGTTTTCGAAAGCTACTGAGGTGTTATAACTAAGTCAATGTTCATTGGCTAAATTTAAAACTAAATCAGTAAGGAAAAATTCTCTTTCATTGGTCGATGCACTGTAATGCCAAATATGGCAAGCACTATTTGAAGTTGATGCACTTCCAGGCGTCACTCGCTCCAAACGTTACAACGTTGTCATGTTACGATACGTTTGTTGCATTAATTTCAAATAGAAGTATGTATTTTCCTATCAAAAACAATCCTGAAGGCCTTCCTTTCGAAATGCACACTGTGTCGATCGTTTGCGTAACATAGCAACGCCTGCTGTCACACGTAGAAGCAGGAACCGCTGGCGCAGCTACCGGCTGCTACCGTAACCTAGCAACAATTCAGAGCAACGTTTTTATAATTTATTACGCTCCACTATACTACGCATTTGATTTTTTTTTAATTACTCTTGCAATTTGATAAAAAGTCTAAATGTGTACCGCATTTAATAATTTATTATTACGGAATTGTTTGGAGTAAAAATGAAGGGAGGTGTGCGCCAATGAGACGTTCTTCAGCGGCGGCGAATATCAATTTGTCCCCTGCGGCCGTGGTGCAAATCAGCGCGTTGATATGTGGTGGGCAGAGGCGACTTTCAAACAATTTTTTAATTCTGCTTACGTAATTTAGAGTGCTGAATAAAAAAAAAATGACGAGAAATTATCAAACTAAATACCCCGCGAACTATTGGATATTATCAAATTTTTTCCAACACTCGTGTTTTGGCCCATTAAACTCACTCGTGCTATTTATTGGCAGATAATTTCCCTCGTGCTTCGCACTCATGAAATTATTATCTGCCTAAATAGCACTCGTCGTGAGTTTATAGGGGCCAAAACACTCAGGTTGAAAAAATTATCGATAATTTCCTTAGCTCTTGGGATATTACATATGGGAATTACCTTTCATTTCCCAATATTTTATTAAGACACTTACGTCACTTTAACTGTATCATCCTACTGATTTGATCTTGCCAAAGTTACCAGACTTCTAGCAGTTATATGGTTTTCAAATGTCTTACCACAGTGTTGACGGCGATCCCTAACAGGAAAATCCTAATCGGAAAAAGAATTGACAGAAAAGCGAAAATCCTGGCCCTAATGATTACGTCTCTGAGAAGATATGCATACCATAAAGTCTTCCATATTCAGAGATGTCAACAAATTCATTCAGATGGAGGAATTTCCAGCAAAAAGTCAGACTTCATCATAAATAACCCTAAGTCCCCCCCCTCCTCCATGGGCGATAACGTGTTAGACTTCCTGTTCACAAAAATCACTACATCTCCTATCATGGGCAACGTGGTAGCCGACCTACCTTTTGTCTGCCCTCCCGGGGGACAATCTCGTCTCCCTTCTAGGGGAACACGCCGTGGGGAATCGGCAACGTCGATTTTTGTGACTACTTGAACTTGACTTAGATTTTGCCCGACGCAGGGACTACACCCGAATTCACTTTGTAGTGATAATATTGTCCTTTCTGGATGGATGATTTTTGTCCTTATCATCAGAGCCAGAAACACCAGTACACGGCCTGGTCGAACAAGCTCCCCTTTCTCGGGCCAAGCCTATGCCAGAACCTGAACTTCCAGAGGACAAGTCCTTACTGGATTGAGCTTTGCTCTTAACGAAATATTTCTGAAACGTGGTATTCTGACTATAATTATTTGTTAATTTTAATATTCTAAGTTAACCACGGCTGGATTCAGAAGCACGCCTCTCTCGTGGGCCTCATTTTTGGTCCGGACTTTCACCACATGCCTTCAAACGGCTTTAATTAGTTTTCGGTATGCTGCAGGCAAATAGCACAAGGATTTAACCTAATATGAAAAACCGAAGGTTCGGCCATTTTACTTTGGTTGATACTCATAATCAAAAAACACACACGCTTGAACAATTTTTGGTAGTGTTGATGGTGGGTCTTGGTTTTGAAGTAGGTGTTTTGATTTACCATAAATTTGCAGGTCCTACATTTTGTCAACAAACCGCGATTGTCCCCAGGAGTCTTAGTGCGATCACACTTCCATTTTAAAAATGTGACTAAGGAACATGAAGATTGGGCATTTTATGTGAAGCTATAGCATAGGCACAAACAACTAGGTCAGCGCCAAAACGATAGTTGTAAAAATGGACAGTGTTTGCTGGGTGCTGAGCAAGGTGGCCAGCTTCTTTGAAGTTTTTGGGCATAGAGCATAAATAAACGATATTTAGCCAATAACTAAAGAGAAGTATATTTGGATGAAAGTGAAAACCTAGTAACTATTCTGCAACAGCAACACATTCTCCCTATTTGAAAAACCACAAGTACAGTTCTGTGAATTATCTGATGTTTCGAAGCACTTTTTTTTTTATTAGAAAACTGTTTATTACAAGAACTACACAATCGGCACTTGTCACACCGTTTTCCAGCAGTCTGTTCCGTAAAATGCATAAGCTCTTGCACATTTAATGCTGAAATTGTAGCAATTCTGTAACATGCAACAGTCACGCTTCAACTGTATCAAGCTGGATCCGCAGCTGCTCTTCATGTAGTCTTTGGAGCTTTTTTTCTTCTTCAAAACTATAAAGATCATTAAATCTGGGTTTTGTTTCCTTGACTAACATGATAGAAAGAATTTCTCTGATAAGAATATTTATGGAAATAATGATTCCCACAATCATGTTCATATCTATTAATCTCGCATTTCATTTCACAGCCCATTCACAACACCATAGAACTGTGTTCGTGAACCATCTGGTCAGCCACATCTGTTCCAGATACGTAAATGTTTGCTGCTGCACAACTTGCTAAGCTGCTTTGTCTTTAGGCCTTTGCGGCCACATTCCCGTCAATGGCTTTTAGCTGCGTCCTTTGCTGCAACAATGAGAGGATGCAAGCTAGCGAGGGGTCGAGCCAATTTCAGGAAAGGATGCTGGAAAAAAAAAAAAGAAGCCAAACAATAAATTGGTGAATATCACAAAGTTAAAAAATTCATATTACCACCCAACGAAACCAGAAACCAGGTAGGTCCCTTGAAATTAACAAACTTAAACAACAAGCATAATTTTCAAAATTACAGGAAGAAACAAAATCTTTCTTCGTGAATTACTGACAGACCTAATACTGGTGGATGTAAATACAGTCGACTGCCTTAATCAGGCTTTCCTTCACGTGCTACCTCGTCCTCACCGCTTGCGTGTGATTCAAATTTGGCAGTTTCACATTCCATCTGGCGTTTATATCCACCAGTACTAGTACTTTTAAAAATTAGCGAAGAAAAACTGTTTCTTCCTGGAACTTTGAAAATTGTGCGATTTCCGCAAGTTTGCTGATATTTCCATTTGTGTTAATACATGCAAAAACCGGTAAACGGCGTTGACAGTGATAATATTCAGACATAATAAATTATACGAATACACTAATATCACCTCCAAGAATGTAGGAGGTGTGTTAATACATGTACGACTACATGTATAAATGACTTTCACGGATAAATTGCTGGTAAGTAATTAAATAAAAACCTGAGCATTTTTCTCTTCCAGAGGGAACAAGGTCAAGCACCAAACTTTCCAATTTCCACCACTATTCTACTACATGTAGTTCAAAATTTACCATAATGATAATAGTGATGACCTTGAAGGACCATTCCAAGGTCATTTAAACTAGCATTAGTACATGCCCCCCGACCCATACTATATGTACCGTATGTACATTTTCGTGTTTTTCCTCTAAGTAGAGTTCAAACGGCAGTAGGCTTCTCCAGGCTTTTGAGCCACCCTGTATACATTCCCGGCAAACTATGTTACTCCAGAACGGAATCGCAAACTTGAAGATGAAACTTTCAGGGCAGGCCCATGGTACCAATGAGATTCTTTTCGTTTATTAGAATCTAATATTTTACTATTACACACACTTAATTTAATGTTAGGTCTCTATGAGTTTTGTGAATGGCACCTTCCTTTGGTTTAATTTCGGTAGATTAACTTAATACGGTGTGAAAGTTTGGCCAAGTATTGCCTGATAGCTGTGTGGTAAACTAAATTGGTGTGTAACGAAATTGCACTGTTGTAATTTTGGGGGATATGGCTGCATGCTCACACGCTCGAAACCTGTTTTTCCATGGCAATCTAACACAATTTTTGAAGCACAACACTAAGATATGTGTGATACACGCAGAGTCCAGCCAAAACGTGAGTGTCGCTGTATGCTCGTACACGCAGAGTGCATCCCGTGGGAGAGCTGAGAAGGTGGCACGAAAATTGTTTCAGACTTGGGACAGAATGAAACATATTTTATCGCAAACAGAAAATAAAGGTAAGCGTTTTCGGAGCACAGTAAAACCGTCTGGCAGTGCAATCAACAAATCGTTAATACGTGAAATGCACAACGAGGGAATAACTGGAGCCTTATCACCAGTGGCATAGCTAAGGGTGTGCAAACGTGTGTAATGCACACATTGCCCTTTCGCCATTAACTACCTATTTTCCATGGTAAATTTTACTTAGGTAAATAAACAACTGTTTGGCATGCTAGATTATTTCTATATTTTTTTTATTGTAGGCTTAGTATAGCACTGTAGGCCTGTAATTTATTGGTATTTGACTATTTGTTAACTAAAAGTTGTAGTCTTTAGAATTTGATGTAAAACCTCCCCATCGGTCTGTAGGAAAAAAAAAAGTTACATCCATCGGCCAAAAATTCCTCTCCCACAACCAGGCACAGGTCTTTCTTAAGCACATGTTGCCCTCTGCCTAGGCACATGTTGCCCAAATTCCTGGCTACGCCACTGCTTATCAATATCACATCCTGGCGCCAGCCTGCTCCCTCCTAGGTGGAGTGTGCATTATCGTCTGTTAAGACGAGGTCACTTGGCCACAGGTACTGAACAGCTGGTCCTGGCAACGCCGAGACATTTTTCACAACTGTGTTCAAAACTATTTTTTCCATCAATTTTCCAAACCGCCAGATTGGCAGAAATGTCCCAACGTAGTTTCCTGTAAGCAGCCAAAACACAGCTAAAAAAGTGTCTAATAAATCAAGGCTGAGAACTCTAGGATCGTTGCTTGAACGAGTGTTTCCCGCACCAAGGATAGTCCGAAATCAAGAGCCAAACACGGGCCGTCGAACTTAAAATAATGTTCAAATCAGCATATACTTCCAATCGGGATTAAGGAAGTACAAAATCCGAATCACCGGTCCAAAATCTTACGAAAACTAGCATGCAACAAGCTGGCCCGAGTAAGCAGGACTAATCAGAGTTTGAATGTGCTTTGGATAGATGTTCCTGTCATCTCTCCTACTTCGCTCACATATTTCATACTTCTGTAATTTCTTCTCCGGAAAAGGATACACACATTTTGCGAGGGTTTGTGTGGAAAATACAGCTCCTAGACTTGTAGCATAGAGAATGACGATCTCCCAGCGTGATCACAAGCCTGTACGAAGTACACATGTTAGACGTGGACTATGCTTAACACAGCATAAAGAAGAGACGTCTGCTTTGCTCGGAAACGAAAGTGGGGATCAATGGGCCGGTGTCAATGAGATATATATTACGGGGCACCACTCTGGTGGGGAGCCGGTAGGTTGCCCTACGTTTTGGGGTTAATGTTGGGCATGGAACATTATTTTGAAACGAAAATTGCTTAAATTAAGAAAAGTAAGTATTTTAGGAGAAAAATAAAAATCAATTTTTCCCCCCCTATCTATCTTCTGAAGAAAAGGAGCTGTTAACATAACTTGGGGTTTGGACCTTTGGAACTTATCCAGATGTAAACTAAATTCTTAAGGTTAAAAAGAAAATCAAACCTTGAGCAGGTCGGAAGCAGATCCTCTTTTATCCACGTCGACCTCTAAACATCGATCTAGGAAATCCTGAAATACTGGGGAAAGTTTTTCTTTTTCCTTAATTTCTGGCTTTCCATTTGTCGCAATCAAGTACAAAGCCTGCAGGAAACAAGTGTATGATAAATCCTACATGCACAAGTATTAAATACTCTAGATCAAGAACATATACAAAAAATTCTTTGCTACTCACGCTAGAGCAGGTCGAAAACAATTTGTGAAGGCTAACCATGCAAAAACATTTTTCTGATAGTTTTGCCAAAAATTTACCAATTAGGCCACTAAAAAAAAGAAAGTTGGTTCTCGGGCATTTTTTCTCAAGAAATCCGTGCGGGCGGGCGAATTTTATTTTAAATTTTTTTTATTTTTTACTCTATTTTTCCGTACATTTTGGGGAATTATTTTTTTAGTTTGGGTAAAATAAAGAATACTGCCTCTTAATGCTTCTTACCATGTGTCCACACAATTACTTAACGAGAATAGTGGTAATTTTATATTTCAATTTCTCAATAAGGGCTATATTTGTTCTGTAACTGCTATTTTTTCCACATCGTTTCTTTTTATTTCCCGTCAAAAAATCGGTGAGGGAGGGCCTGAGAACCAACTTTTCTTTTTTTAATGGCCTTACACCGTTTTTTTTCTTTTTTTTTTCGAAAGCTGATAATATGAAGTTAATAGTGTAAAGCACTCGTTATATTTCCGATCTGGGCAAATAAACTTTTTTTTAACCACCAAACCAACTTTTTAAGAACTTGGACTTTGCAAGGAGGGAGTCGTTGTAGCCAAAATCACTAATCAGTCACAAAAATACAATTAACAGCACAAATTAACAGCACAAAGCATGTTCCAAAAGTCCAACAATTGGGGTCTTGTGCTAAAGCAATCACTTTCAGCATTTCTGATAAGATTTTAATGTTTTTCTATTAAAAAAATAGACAAAATTACTTTGGAAAAAATAATAATTAAAATAAAAAAGGCATGGTGATCTTGTAGCCTTTTTAAAGAGAAACTTGACCTAGAACCAAACTTTTTTTCTCTCTTCATATCCCAACCAAGGTAATTTGCATTCAAGTTATTTGAGGAATACCAAGTAAGGGAAGAACAAGGTTTGTATACCAACAAATTAAGAACTTTTCATTAAATCTTGAGCATATTTAAGATTATTTTCAAGGCATCTAGTAGAGAAAATTAACCTAAATACCCATGGGCCATTACAGTAAATTTTTTAAAACTTGGAGGAGGGGAGTGGGACGATAAATCAAACATAATCCAAGTTCTAACCTTAATTTCTGTCCAGGTAGGGCATTTACTCTATGATGGGAAAGTCGATTATGCGATAACACTCGTACGTGATCTGGGTTTAATCTAGCATTAACGCAATGCCGTTATTCTCATTTATTCACAAATTTAGGTCAGTTCTCCAAAATCTCAACATAATTCACAGTTCTGATTTCTAACCACACAAACTGTATTATCCAACTTGTTTCACCACCGGGAACTCCTCTCGTTGGCATACAGAAATGTTTCACCCAGTCTTGTATCAATCCACAGCCAAGAAGCATTAACTGCACCTCTATTTAAATACAACAATGTCGGATGATTCCTGGCTGATACTTATTTCTATTGCCTACCAAAAATATAAATAACCTGCAGTTTTTTGCATTCCCTTTCTCCATCAGCAGTTTCCTCTAGAGATAAAAAATTAGGCTTAGTCCCAGCTTGTAACCCAGTGCGCGCATGCGCGGTCTCCTGCAAATAAGACGCCCGATGGGCTAGAGTAGCATCTCTATTTCTCTGTTACGTCAGGTGGTGACCAGAGAGGGGAGGTATGGTGGGTAAAAGGTAATGCATATTTTCGGTAGGCAATAGAAACAAGAAACAGCTGGGAATCATTCTTAAGTTTCTATGTGCTGTTTGTTCGACAGTGTGCATAACCTGTAATTTTTAGCATTATAGCAGACCTCGTCCACGCCTAGAGGGGGGGTTACCACCTCGTTGATCACCTTAGAGTTACAAGCTGACATAACAGAGTTAAGGATTCCAAAACCCCAAGTGCCTCAGGTGGACGCATTCCCTGTTGGATGCTGACAGAAGTCAGAAGGAGCCTTGGAAACAAGCCAGCGTAAAATGATAAAAAGGATGAATTGGTTAGACATACCATGATAGCTGCAGGAAGGACGACCAGGCGGCATTCGGCTATGAGCAAACAAATGGTCGGTTGTAGGCGAGGCTGATAAATGCAGAAACGGTGTCGTGGACGAGAAGCTGGTAGACGAACGTCATGGCGGAGGAGTGCATGACAGGCATCGGCAAATCTCAGTAGTCAGCTGGAGAATTAGCTGTAGTCCAGCGACATGCGTCGCTGTGATCAGTAATAACGTTTCCGTAGTTAGTTCGAGACGTTGAAGACAAGAAGTGGCTTTTGGAATCAGCAGCGTCGCCGTTAAGTTTTTGTGAACAATTTTGCGGGACGATAGTGTGAGGTTTAAACAGTGTTCTGTTTAGTTGATCGGGAGGATGAGGTTTGTTTTCAAAGCCTGAAAGGGATGTCTATTCACCAGATGGTCAAAGAATTTAACGAAGTAAGAATGGAGACAGTAGCAACACAGGTGCATAGCGTTGTATGAACATGTGGGAGAAAGCAAAAGGTTGAATACGAGGGTGAATACAAATTGAATTACTAGTTGTAGTTAAGGCTGCACGGATACCGATAGATCAAGTCTGGAACCGTTCGAGATTATGAAACGCAGTTAGAGGCGTTTTGCTCAGGAAATCACTGACTACCTTCCTAGCTATGTTTTAACTGTGGGTTACTATTTCAAAATATTTTATATTGATAATTACTGGACTTTTGAAGAAAAATACACTGTTGACGACAAATTAGGGGATACAATTTTGGATATCTATACCGGTATTGACAAAATTTTTAAAATTTTTAAAATAGAAATGCCCCAACGTAGTTTCCTGTAAGCAGCCAAAACACAGCTAAAAAAAGTGTCTAATAAATCAAGGCTGAGAACTCTAGGATCGTTGCTTGAACGGTATCAGATCGGTAAAGATGGTATCAGATCGGTAAAGATGGTATCGGTGCAGCCTTAGTTGTCGTTGTTGCTTTCTGTTTCATGGTTGTTTTTTTTTTGATTGGGACGAAATGTGTGAACAAGTGAGATTTGGTAATTGGTAGGATGGTGCACACTTGGCGATGGGCATGGCAACGTGTCTAGGAAGAAAACATTCGAAAGGAAAGGGAAGAGGATGGAGTTGAATGTGCCGGAAGGCACGTCTGCTGAAGGATGCGTATGCAGTATACATGAAAATGTATAGAACACATAGATGCAGTCGTATCTCCTGCTAGGTTTTGTTTGTCCACTTTTGCTGTTGTGCGGGTTTGTTTTTTTATATAGCGCACTGATAATGTTGTGTGGGAAACGTGTTGAGAACTTATTCAGGAGTCGGAAACCCAAGCCATAGCCTTTGGCCAAAAGCACAGCAGGCTGGATATGTTGGATTTTGGAGAGAGACCGTACAATAACCTAAATTTGTGACTAACTAAGAACAGACATTGCGTTAATGTTAGATTGAATCTAGATCATGAACGATCTCATTTTGGCAGGCTTTACCGTGTTAGAGAAACTCCCTTCCTGGACCGAAGTAAGTTTAGAAAATATATTATTTTTGTTTTAACACCTACTCCCCATTTTTACTAAATTAACTGCATAAGCCCATACGCGTTTAATACATGATTTATGGTATTGCGAGGAATAGTGTCCAGCCACCATGCATAAAATTTGTTTAGTTGTTCACACCCAGCTGTTACGTTAGTTGATTACTTTATAAAATATTCAGGGATCAGAGTGGCCCTCAATTTTTTTGTGACATTTTTGGGATGGCCTTTTCTTTTCCTAACCAGTTACTGAGCATTACATTGATGAACCTCTTTTCAGCACACACGACATGGTTTTCTTATTACATTCACCAAATGTTAACTACAGCAATGTAGGCAGAATTCTAACTTGCTCCTAGCTGTAATAATAAATTCTTACCCTTAGCGGATTCTCATTGAGGTATGGGGGTTCCCCTTCAATCATTTCAATGGCCATTATGCCCAAGCTCCAGATGTCCACCTTAGGGCCGTATTGTTTACGCGTCACAACCTCAGGCGCCATCCAATATGGAGTACCTACCATGGTTGTTCGCTTACTTTGTTCGGGAGAAATTTGCGCACAGAAGCCAAAGTCAGCTGCAAAATAATTTTAATTAAGTAAATACATGATAAAATCAGTCTAAATAAATCAACATGTATATGCATAAAAGAGGCAGATGCGCCCCATATTAAGGATATGTGCTCCTGAATATTTCTGAGCCTTTCCACCCTTCTTCAGTAGAAGGATACAGGTGAAATAACATGTGATGCATAGAAGGGTTGAAACCCTCTGAACATCAAGGACTGCTACCATTTCAGTGGTTTTGCTTCCGTGCATATTTACTTCAGTTTTCAGTAACGACATACCTTCATTATCTGCAATACACCATTTAATATATACAGGCCTGTAGCTAGAATTTTTTACTAGGAGGGCAAGAATTTTCTTCACAATTTTTTTTTTTACAATCTGCGAACTGATCGAGTGTTGTAAAACTGAATGTTTCTATCTGCACTCCCTCCCTACCATTGGCACAATTTTAGTGTCGGCTTGATTATTAACTTTATTTAGTTTCCTATAAAGCTTTTAGAGTCATAATTACTGGAATTATGTAGAAAAAGCTTTATGTAGGTAAAGCTTTATTTTAAAAACGAAACCTGGTTAATTTCAAGATTTGACATTGAACTACCGCATTTCTTTTTTAGTTATGTCGGAAAGTTAGTGGGTTTCGACTTTTTTTTTCTATTTTAAAAAAAAAGTGTTATCACCCCACAAATGAATATTCACCAAGCTAAGCCCACCATCTATTACTTCCTTAGTTAAATAAAAAACTTGACCACTGCTACAACCTTATTATTTTTTATTTAACCTTTACCTAATAGTCGGTGAGACAGGCTTCGCGGTTTTTTGTTGCTGGGGGTGATATCATTTCTAAGGGGAACACTCTTCGGTCAGTACATGGGTTAGGCTTGGTACACTGTATAGAAAACTTGGTAGCTGCTATTTTTATTCACGTACCACTACTATGATTGGTTGAAGCTTGGCGAGTTCTTTCGCCCTTCTGGGTTTCGTTTCTGAATCAGATTGTACGAAGACAAAATTAAATTAAAAAGGAACGCCTCATCCATCTGCCTTTTGACGAGTTTCTTCGCACTTTGTTCTTGTAAAGTAAATCAGTTTAAAGTTATTAGTTTCTGGCTGGTTGTTGACGAAGCAGTCAGTCAGCACTAAAGACTGTCCTTTTGATAATACACTAGTCTGAGAAAACAAAACTGCCTGAAATGGGACTCTAACCCAGGACTTCCAGCATGGCTAGCCCACTGCGGTACCGTGCCCAGCAGTTGTTCAACCTCTTTAAATTTGTTATTTAAAGGACGCTGACTTGCGAGAAATAAGAAATATCTTTGCTCAGTCTTATAGCCTCCACAGAATGATGCGAGCCACTTTGAGTTCTATAGTGGATCTTATTAAATCGTCCTGCACACGAATTTTCATGCAACTTCACGTACTTAATGCATTAACTGTAATTATTCTTTGTAACACGTTCTCCTGTCACGCTTATTAAAACATGGAGGAAAATATAGGTTAGAATTTCTTTCTGCCTGAACATTTGCTCTACGAACATGATGCACATGCACACATTTTTATTTAATTTATGTATTTATTTTTCCTCTGGCGTGGTGAAAATTAATACAACAATGTGAACGCTTTTCAGTAATCATTTGATTGCCCTTATGTAAATTATTGCTGAAAATATTTAAAGCTGATCAAGTATGCATGATGCAGTACATACATAATTTTGTAAATAATTATTCCAGTAACTATAAGAGTTCGTTTTTTTTTTAATACTGCTTTTCAGATTTATTTTTTTATTTTTTATGGTGGGGTTACTTTATGTTTCGTTTTTGGTTCATTAACCGTGAATTGGTGAAAGTCACCGTAATTTAGCTTTAGTAGGCTGGCCAGATTTATTACGGTTGTGAATTACAAAATAATTCAGCTCAGGCTGAGTGGGATATTTCAACTTGTGATGTGTGGCCAACTTAGAATCTGGATTCCATCCTTATTGATTCAAGAATAATCGGAGGGGGTGGGGCGCACGCTCATTATCAAAGAATTCTCCACGATTGGTCGTATTTTATTTAATTTTACATCATATCTGCATAGGTCTTAATTTTATATCACACCTGACGAATCAAGAATGATATAAAATTCAGGGCAATTTCAGTATTTCGTTTAGTTCTATGGATTGTGTGGAGTAGTACAAATCCTAATTTTTCAACTCGTAAAGCTCTGATTCCTCAGGTAGACCTTCATACAAATCGGTACACATGGTGGACCCTCACACGAATGGTTTTAAGTAAATTTTTTTCCTCTTTATCCCTGACAGTTATAAATGCAAAATTTTTTTATTTGTTTTAGGTACATTTAGCAGCGTTATTTTTTAATGTGTGCCAGAATAGCATCAATGTAACTGTTGCTTTCATCGAGGGAAGGTGTTGGAGCTAAAAAAGAAACCAATACTTCAGTGTAAAGTGGCTACGCGTACTGCCCCACTGCAATGGTACTACGATAGGGCTTCACTGCACGACTCATTTACCGTCCTTCACCTTAGCTGTCTCGGTTGCCTATTTTTTGCCGTTTAAACTAATCTGAACGAACAGCTTGTGTTTCAGTTTATTTCTTTCCACTGACACCACTAGTATGGTACGAGTGAAATATAGATATTCCAAAATAATAAAAATAAAAATGTTGTTGTTTAACCCACCAAACTTCCAGATACAACTAACATCGAGACAAATAAAGGCAATTTTAACTGAGTTATGTCAAGCTTTCTTAACCCATAAACTGCTACTGCAGAATTGGTGAGAACGGTAAGGCTACCAACAAAAATTCTATTATCAGTGTTCAGTTCAAATATTTTTATTATTTTATACCGGCTTGACACATGTTAGCACCATTTCCAATGCTAGCACAATGTATAATCATCTAAATTAATCCTGAAATACGGTCCTGTATGTTGCAGCATGAATTACCAGCACTTTTTTTTTAACAGAATAAGTTACTGACCCAACCTTGTCTAAAAGTTATGTGTTGACTGTGTCTACTAAGTAGATCCCTAAGCCGCTGCCGAATTTATAGCGGCCGGAAAAAATATGTACAACCGTCAGCTAACCACGGAAAAAAATACAACTTATGGTAAGCCGACTTCAACAACCTGATCTCTGTTGCAGTACTGGATCGATTGCAACATGTAACACACCAAATATGAGAGGCTGTCAATCAGGATTGGATAATTTAATTTTTAATCATGAATAAATACGAATTTTGTGCCACGGCCAAACTTAAGTTTGTTTGAATGCTTAACCCTTTGAGAACTGCGTTTTTTTTATATCTCCAAAAAAGTAGGGGTAACCTGGACGGGGCTCGAACTAGCAACCTGAAGGAGCTGTTAAACGTGAGGCACACGCCTCTACCAACTCGGCCACGGCCGTCTCTAGAGTCGGCTTGTTAAGGGAACCTAGTATTGTTGTCATTCCTGCATTGTTGGCCATCTCGCGCGTAGTAAGGACTCTGTTTTTAATACTTCAACCTGTGCTTGTGTTTGGCCCGAGATTTTCTCGGGTGTAGCACTCAAAGGGTTAACCCACACACAGTCGCAGCCGTGTGTGGCAAGCAATGTTGGGCAATACAACGTTGGCTCATGTATCATATCAAACTAAGATTCAGTTATAATTTGTTAATATGCCGCGGTAGTTCCTTAGAGTGCACATCCTTAGAAAGCAGCAGCAAACAATTTTTAAAGCCAAAGCTAGCTGAATTATCGGCCAGAAAAATATATGGCTAGCAGAACGTAGCCAAATCTCGGCCGAATTTTTGCAACCACTACCATTGACCTTGAATAATTTTTGAAACTTTCTGGAAACATTTTGCAGTTAAAAAGTAGTTTGAAATCAACATTCTCTCCCCCATAGAAATCGCTTAGATTGTTTCCCCCTTGTTTGGGGTTCGTCAGTACAGAATACTCTGTGGATGAGAGCAACGGCACCTTGCTGGGGATAATTTAACAAGCACAAAACCAGACTGACTTCAGCAACCTGAAAAGGTGAAGCCAGTCCAGTTTTGTGCTAGTTATAAAAGTTAAAAACTAAGAAAAAATTCAGAACATGTTGCAAATAACCAAGGAGTCATACATGGTTACGAGTTCTTAAAGCCAAACTGCTCTCACCCACAGATCTCTAGATAGACTGTTTCGCCCTTTTTTTTAGCTTGTCAGTAGAGAATACTGTGGTGGATGAGAGCAAAGGCACCTTGCTGATGGTAATTTAACAAGCACAAAACTGGACTGGTTTCAGCAAGCTAAAAAGCGGCTAAATTTGGGTGTCATTCTACTGAATATTAGACACCCAAATTTAGGTTTATTAATGGCAGTTGAACATTTGATAATAATAGGACTAAATTTGGGTGTCTAGCATTCAGTAGAATGGAGCCCAAACAAGACGTAGTTGCTGCTTTTTTGGCTTGCTGAAACTAGTCCATTTTTGTGCTTGTTAAGTACTAGTTGATTTGCTGTGTAAGACTTACTTAGCTTGACGCTGCCGTCCATGCCGAGAAGAATATTGTCACTTTTGATATCTCTGTGTATCACTTGATTGCAGTGTAGAAACTCTAAAGCCTGCAGAACCTAACCAAAATAAGACAATGATGTATTAGAAGTTAAAAACTAAGGTAAAAGAACACAGTAGAAGGGTCAATTTGTTATAGTGATGGAAGCAGTATTTGACGGCTTCCTGCGGGTTGGGCGCTTAGAAAACCACATTTTATCCCATTCTGTATAAAGTCAATCAACAGGGCTGCAACGATATCATTACTTGTACTAGCTAGCAAACATTGGTAAAGCCTAGTTTTTTCCGACAATTTCGCCATATATTTTGACTTTCAAATACACCACTTTTAATAGTTTTTCACGATTTTAATACTGGTACCAGTACCACTGGTATTTAGCCAACTAGAAATTTTATTCGAATTAGAATATGGTATTCGGTATTCGGCCGAATAATGGTAACACTTCTGGTGAAATGTTAACCACGGTAACTTCCGAAGGCAGAATAACAACAGTCAACAACAAAACAAATAAACATAAAAAACAAATTAGTGTAGTATACAGGAACCAAAAAGCAAATTTTGGGCAACATCATCGAAAAAAAGAAGTTTTACCGACACGGATCTTTTCCAATACCATGCAACCAACCTCCCCCCCCCCCCCATGGTCTTATAATGTACATTTTTTTTTTACACTGATACCACACTGAGGGCTAGTCAAACTGATTACATACGGAAAAGCATTATGGAAAAAGTATCATACGAAAAAAAATTATGGAAAAACCTTATGGGAAAAAATGGCCCTGGCTAACTGGTTACACATGAAAAAATATGTTGTGCCAATGCTTTTTATTTAGTTGTAAAAAAAAATTGGGCTATTTGAATTGCCAATTGCAAATTGGGCTTTTTTTTTAAATAACCCTTTGAAATTTTCCAAACTAATTGTCACTACTACAGAGCTATTAATAATAACTAGCTGTATGCGGCATAACATACGCCAGTCTAGCAAAATACTTCCCAAACTCTACCCCCACACACACTATCCCCCCCCCCCCCCATTGCGGGCTTTATGACGCTGCCTCGCTGGTATTGAAGCTTAGCAGTCCCTTGTAGCAGGCATTGCCTGCATTCACCTAATTTCAGGCTTTCGCTGGCTGTGTGCATCATGAGTTTGCTTTGTGCAACATCCCAATAAATAAAAAAAATAAAAAAATAGCAATGTTTTCATTTATTTAAAATGCTATGAATCAAAACTTCCACTTCTGATTTAAATGAAAATTAGGTTTATATTCACTTACTTCTCGGCAGACAGCTGCTATCTGGCCTTCGTCCATGCAAGTCTCTGTGACCACGTCAGTTAAGGAACCTCCAGCCAGATACTCCATTACCACCTACATAAAGATACTTTGTTAACATAAACCACAAAAATGGGCACAAGGATTCTCCCAGCAAGATTTCTGATAATCGCAACAGTAAAAGAATTTTATATATCTCTTAACTTGCAACAGCTTTTAAGACACCAAAAACGTTTTTTATTTTCATGATGATCACTATGTACCTATTAAAATTAAGTAACAAATTACGCTCTAATTCAAATTAACCTGCCTGAAGTGCATTCTCTCTAAACTGTAGACCAGCAGCCACAACCACGACACACAATGAATCAATTGGCTAAGTAACTAATGCAATGCCGTGGTTTTTGAAGCACAAGACAGGAGAAGACAGGAAAGTAACAAAGCTTTATAAAAGCTACATATAAATCTAAATATTAGTACTTTTACTTCATTCCCATTTCTAATGCAAGTAAGACTCAGGTGCTGGAAAACTTCGGTATTGTTCGATTCACATGTGTAAGTCCTATGCAGTCAGCAGTTTCACGCTGTTAGCATAATACAAATAATTAGCAAAGGTGGGGTAGCCTTACTGTAAGGTTTGACCTCAACCTCCAATGTAGAAGCCAAAATTTCGATGTTTAATTTCTCCGCCGTCTTTCAATATTTTCCACTCAAAGTTAGTAATTAAGCTTTTGGACTTGGTAAACATGTGTCCGAACTTTTATTAATTTCCAATTCGTAACATCGGAGATCTGGACTTGAGTTGAAATCGCGATTTTCATTTTCGGCTGCTGTTTCTTCTACTTCTTAGCACGACATGTTTCTACTGCACTCTCTACAGATCAAACGATTTGTCCTAAAAAGCTGGTTCTTAGCTCATTGAACTCTCTACCCTGGACAACATAAATCCTGATTTTAGTGCAAAGGAAGTGTCGGCTGTGGATGACTGCGCAAATGTCTTGTTTCGTAAGCCACATGGTGGGCTAGCGATGTATGTCAGAAATCCCTTGGGCTGAGGGTTACGATGGTACCTACACAGGATGCTCAGATACTGGCCGTTCGCCATGAAAGTGGTGCTGCTGTTTTTGGCCTATCAATGAGTATATGGCAATGGACATACCAAGCAATCACGAAAAGTTTGATGACTACCTGGGTGAAATGGCAGCCATTACAGAGTCGCTGTCGGTGCAATGCACCTTCAACACGATGGAAAGGTTCCAGTCTGAAAACAGATGCCGTGTTACCGGTCTTCGACGTCAAAGGACTTGATGAGGGCAGAAACACGAAAATCATCCTGAAGGTGTAGGCTTCCTGCAGCTTGAATACGGAGTTCAGGGCCAACCGGTAACCAAAGACCGTTGAGCCCTTACGACCTTCCTTGAAGAGGTCGTTGAGTAAGGGACTGATCGGACTAACCTTCCGCAGAGACACCAACAAAAGCATCGGCGCCAGCGACTGTCGTAGATTTTGTTGGTTGAAGAGCGGATAGCTTTGGTGGCGATGCGAGAGACCAGCTTTGGAGAAATGCCTGTTGCTTTGAGAGTCAGATGGTAGTAGCCACCCGTGTAGTCGCAGTGATCTCAGTCGCTGGTGGAACCTGGTCAGCCGATGCTGAAAGAGCAGGTCTGGAATGTCCGGGAGACAATGTGGAAGATCGATTAGGAGACTAGTAAAAGAGGGAACCAAGCAGCTGCTGGCCAATTTGGTGCCACCAGGATGAACAGTCTGTGGTCTCGGGTAATCTTGCGAAGGACCAGAGAAGAAGTTTGGGTGGTGGGAAGAGGTACCCGAACTGGTGATCCCAAGGGAGAGTGAAGGCAGTCCCAGATGTTGAACAGAGATTCGCAAATGCACGTCTTGAGAGCCCATTCCCCTGTCGGTAGGGACCGGCAAGTTAGGGAATCTGCAATGACATTTCAACTGCCTGGAATGTGTAGGGGAAGCATGGTCGTCTTTAGGGATAAGCAGAGGTGGGAGATGTTTGACGTGACTCGATGGAGTGTGTTCCCCCCCCCCCCCCCCTTGAAGGTAGGCTACGACGGTCGTATTGTCATTGTGGATTTG
>JAHWFP010062827.1:0-10616 GCA_023313725.1 Lithobius niger
CGTGTGAAAACTGCCGTAGCTTAGCTCCCAATTAATATAAATACCTTAATTACCCTTTTTGGAAAATATACATCTTCATCTTTCATCTAAGCCTAATCACGTCCATTTATCTGAATTAGCATGGGTACTGCAGCTAATTTAAAGTCAGGAATTGTATATGTAACGTGTGTTATCGTCCTAAAAAAACCTAAATAATGAATTTCGGCAAAAAGGATTAATTTTACTAAAAATATGAATAGAACCTTTTATGAAGGATATTTTATTCTAAACATAATTGGTAACCGGTTAATTTTTATTGGGATGAACGGTTTAGACGCTAGAAGCAAAAAACCGTTTTTCGTCGCCAGTTTTGGATGCCATCTTGAATTCCCCAAGGGTGCCAAGGTGGCATCATTATATTTTGGAGCACGGACATATTGTAGAACATCTCCGTGCAAAAATAATTTGGGCAGACTATTACTATTCTTTTGGGTTTTTGTGCCGGCTGCTGGACTATAATATAAATCGACGTACTTGAGGCGAAAAAGAGGAGCCTTCTGATATTGGTAGAAAAATCGAGGTGCTTGCAATTGCTTATTTTACAGTTAATCTCTGGTCTGGAGAGGTGCAATTATTTTGCCCCCCTCCCCCCTTCCCCTCTGGGTGCGCCATTGTTCACAATCTGGAGTCATTCTTGTGCATGCTACTGGCTGAAGGGGGAATAAAAGATCTGCAGTTTGTCCCCCCCCCCCCCGAAAAAATATTAATTTACGCCACTGCCCTGAGTTCCATGAGCTCTCCAGAGCAATACGATTTTGGGAGTAATGTTCATAAGTCCCATTACAAGTGGTACCAGAACAAGGACTCTAACCCTGGATCGTTATCTATCACAGTAACTGGATTTTTCTTGCTCTTTGACATGAAAACATCACAACATTTTGTGGGTTGGGGCTTGGTACGCCTTGCCAACTCATGTTCTGCCGCCACCTCATGCCCAGCCAGACTGCATTGCACCAACAATTGTATAAGCTCATGTCAGGAGTGCGTTATAATAAGAGAGACATGCAGGGGAGCGAGTGACATTACAATGTAGTGACTGAAAGTACTCTTGGCTATAAGATTTAACAATGTGGTGGACGGTAGATGGCACCATGGTACAATAGAACAACTCTCAGTGACCATCCATCTTAAAAACTCTTCTTGTACAGTACTACCGTAACAAAAACTCACAATTGCTTTAAAATGGATGGATAATTCCGTACCACACACCAATTTTTCAGAAGAACCGAACCACACCAAACATTTCCGAATCGATCAAAAATTTACCACTCCAATCAATGTTTAAAATATAATTTAAAAGAACTCAATTCACAAAGATTGATACAGTTATCAAGGTTCAAATTTGTTAACGAATGCAGGTATGTTCACATGTAATTTTCAGTACACAGATATGGAAACTCATTTTAAGGAATAAAAAATCTCCTGCGTCTCTAAGTCTCCCTTCACTTCAGAACGGCTAGAAGCAAAGTACTTGTGATCAGAAAACTGACGAAAATACTTTCAAAATGGTATAAACAAATATGAAAATCTGTCACTTAGAAATGGAAATACGTACGTTCGGTTTTTTTTTTTAACACCGAACTGATCACCCTCTGTTCGGCCACGTTTGCTTCAATACAGCCTTACTAATTACAAAATTTACATACCCAATGCCAGTGACTCTTGTGAGAAGGTTGATAGCTTTACTGGTATCGTTAGTCCTTATCTAAAATATGGTTATGGAAATAAAGTTTTAGTTGTGAGAATTATGACAAATTTTAAGCTACAACGTCTAGATATACAACAACACATTAGATTCTCATTACCAAACTACAATGTTAGAATGCAGACACAAATAAACATTAACAATTATGCCATTTTATCCACGGTTCATACTATATTAGTTATACAGTGCTATTAAATAGCTAGCTGGATCTAAAATTAGGATGTACTGTTTCCTCGAACTCTGAAGTTTATATACACTTTTAAAGTTAAAAAAGTAAATAAAATGACTTGATGAATAAGGCAGTAGATTTTTTTCAAGGCTTCATAAAAAAAATCTAGTCGTCAACAATACATTTTTCCCATGAATTCATTTCTTTTTTAAAGGTAAGGCCGTGAAAAGAAATAAGTTTGTTTCTCGGGTATTTACATTCAAAAAGTAACCAGGCCACCAGGCTTTTTATTTTATTTTTTATTTTATTGGAAGTAACTCAAGTCTTACTTTCAACCGCTCAAAACACTTGCATCTTAATTTTACAGAAAAACTTGCAAAACACTTAATTTTACGGAGCTGAAAGTGGGTAATTTGGCTAAAGAATGCTTATTTTCAGCTAACTGAATTGCTTTTCCTTGTAACGGTAATAAATTTAGCTTGGACTAGCAAATAAAAAGCATCGACAAGGGGTAAATTTGACCACCAGGCAGCGCCTGAGAAACAACTAATTTTTTTTTCGTAGCCTAATCATTAAATACAGAAGGCAACATTACACTAGGGTTGCAAGGAAAATTTCCAGAACTTTCCAGCAAAAAATAATTTTTCCAGAAACATGTTCCAAATTCATGCATGGCAAACTTAGTTAAAAAATGCCCTAACACACTAGGCCCATTCTCAGATTTTTTTTTCTTACCTTCTCAAGTTTCATGAGCTTTCCAGTGGCCAAAAATTCATCTATCTTTTTTCCAATTTGTGTTCCAATGCCGTTCTAAAATAAAAAATAAAAAAAACGCAGAAATAAGACCAAATAGATTTTGCAGGTAAAAACCGTTTTTTTTTTTTTTGGCCAAAACAGAGGAAAAATATTTTTGAACGCATTATTATTATGGAAGTATTCATGAGTCTTTCTCCTGGTTTGATCAAGGTTGAGATGTGATAATCCTCTAACAGTTGTTTTTTCCCTGCAGCTTAAAAAATGTTTAAATCAGAAAGGTGCATAAGAATGGTGGAGCCCTTTAATCAAGAGTCAAAAAGGTCAGCAAAATAACTTAGCAGGTAAGGTAAAGGGGGATTGGACTGACTTTCTGCAATAAGTGACACCAATGAAACTACTTTTTCCAGTGGCTTTCGTAGATTCAGTTGGTGGCTGAAAGCAATTCTGATGGATAGAATTCCTGTCTCCTTGAGAAGTCTGATGGTAGTAGCCATCCATGTAGTTTAAAAGTGCTGGAAGCTAACCAGTCTACAATGATGTCACACTTAGTCAAGTTGTTAAAAAAAACTTTTCCCATCGTTTCATTTTCCTCCAATGCAAATGACTTAGTACAGAGTTTCTGAGTTGAGCAACAAATTTGCTCATGCTCCCCTCCCCCCAATACACTTTGCGCCGTTTTTAAAGTCAGGCTCGTGCGGCTACTCCTATCAGGTGCTGTTACGTAATCAAATATTCTGAATTCATGACCCGTTTTTTTGTGTTCAAAGATCTTTTAGTGCCTTTGAGTAGAGTATGATATCAGTGTTGAGCGATTAAGTTCTGGTGTACATGTATGATGTTGACAAATTTACCTTGCAACCTTGCAGAAATGTGGTTACTGCAGTTTTTTGTTGTTTGTGAAAAGTTTGTTGAGTACAAGAAAAGTTTTTTTTATTTTCCATCCTCACAACCCTTTCGAACCACTTGGCCACTAGACCTTATAAAGCACTCGCCACTACACAATTTCTACTCGCAACATACCAAATACGTTTTGAATGATGCACGGTTTCTCTTAATTTATGCATTAACAAAATTGTGCAATTTCCTTAAACTCCAGTATTAATGCAGGAAATCCAGTTATATTGTATATAGCCCTTGAAATCTGAGAATAACGCCACAAACCGTTCGTCTCTAACTTGTACGGTTCCAGAGATAGAGTTTAAGTGTCATGCACTGTAGCTAGTCGCCATTTTGGCGAGTAAGGCTAAATTCCAAGCCGCCAACTGTTGATTTCGACATTGGGAAGGGTTGCATCTTCAGTTTATTTTTTTTTTTGAATCCACTCAAGTGGATTACAACCTACCAAAAATCCTCCATTTCTGGCCGAATCCTCAATTGTAGCCAGGTGTTTTTTCAATCACAAATTAGTAGCAGCTGGGTCTCCAATTGTAGCCGGGTCAAAATGGCTTGATTTTCAACCAGGCTACAAATAGAGAATTTACTAAATCGTTTCCTATTTTTACAATCTAATGCCGAATTTTTTCTCTCTTTATCGGTTGTAACTTCATTTTCGAGGAGACGTAACAGTGCGACACAATGAACAGGGGGGGGGGGGGGGGGGGGGTTTTGAAAAAGGACAAAATCTGCGTGACGTTACTTATGTACGGCTGAAGAGGACGGACGTAGGATGACTCTAGCAACAACTACAAGTCATTTCAGGTCCTCGGCTGTCCATTCCATATCAATCATTTGTAGTGACGAAAAGACAAAACATTGCGATACATAACCACACGGTAGTAGAGACAGACAAGAATACCTTGATATTTCGACAAGTTGTCCAACCGTCTTCGTCTGGAGAAACTTACAAGTTAAAACACAATAACAGGTGTGTGATGACCAGAGTTGTGAGGATGTGTTTCACACAATTTGTGCCCTACCAAAACAAACTTTTCCACAGATTGTTTAACAATAATGAAAACCAAAAAAGAAACCACTATTTACCAATTTCTTGGCATCATCCCCACTCTTCACCCGATAAGTTAAGGTGGAAAGAATGCTGGCTGCTTTGCGATACACATTGTATTTATGAATGTTTCGGTTAACATTCTTCTCATAGTTGGCAAGTTCTGAAATTAGACATTGGCTAAGTCACATTTAAAAAATTACAAGTTGAACATTCTTCCACGAATAATAATCATCAGTGAAATGCAACGGATTTTCTGAAACTCGTAAGGGGACTCCACATGACCTAAATATCAAGTTTTATTGATGGGCCTACTCCATATCACGTAGACTATGCACATATTCCCTTTCCATTACTGAATCCCTTGCTGCAAATCCATTTGAAAAAGTTAGCGGCTAGAAGACAGAATACATCAAGGAGGCAAGGAACTTTACATTTTTAACTTTTTAATACAAATAAAAGTAACAATAAACTTCCAACAATTTTTACCTTGCCGTGACAATTTCTGTCAGTTTGCTAGCGTTTGATATAAAAATTACGCCAAGGCATTTAATAAAATTTTAACTAACCTAGCCTATCGTAAAACATTAGTAGAAACCAAGCTGGCCGATTACAAATTTTCGAATGATAAAAAAAAAAATTAATAAACTACAGGCCAATCTCAATTTTATTAGCAAATGGTAACTCTACTGCGCCTTCCTAACCAATCTATGTAACACCAACATTGTCACAAACAAGTAATGCAACCAACAAAACATAACAAACCCAAGTGTCAATGCAAGCCGAAGAAGCCACAAATATTCCATTCGTCGGTGCGAATTAGTGATCATTCTCACGCCCGATCAGCCTTACACCATATACCAGCCAGTATTGGTTCTACAGATGAACACCACCAACCAGCAGTTGAGGTCCTAGTCTCGAGTTGCGCTTTTCAAATCGCATGCGGTTTTACCGAAAGGCGCGCAAAAATCATGGCTCTCCCATTCGATCACACGTACTTTTCATAAAACCGCATGCGATTTGAACACGATCAAGTCGAGACTAAGCCCCCTGGTCGTTGTTGGGGGAAAGTAATGATCCGTGTTAACAGTTATCTCCCTACACCCCTACGACAAGCCTTACACAAATGAAAGGTTTTAATCGAGGATATGAACATTGTGGTGGTCGTGTACATGGGACTGGCTCCGCCTAGTGCGTAGGGACACAATCGGTATGTTAAGACTTTGCACGCTGAACATTTTTAACTATTACCTCTTAATTGATCATTTTTTATGCATCGAATGCGCATCTAGTTGACTCTATGTGGACCCATAAGAGATACGGGTCCCGCGTGTAAAGAGTTAAGTATAAATTAGGCTACAACGAAACAAGATAAACTCAGAATATTATAACTCACATATTCGAGATTTCATGTAGAGTTCAATTCTCCCACAAATATCAACCACCACCTCCATTATGTACGATAACATATCTAAAATGGAAAGTGTTGAATCGCATGGTTTTATGGTTGGACTCCTCCAACCGCACACAGTTGTGTCATACCCCTTTCGGAATACTACCCAGTCCGCATTTACACCATTGTCACAGATTTGTCCGTGATCTTAATGCTAAACGATGTGGATGGGAGATTCACCACAGACTGCAAGATAACCAAGTCGCAGATTCCACCGTTGGCGCTCCAGAGACAGGTGAAAGTTTGTGTATTGATCAACACTCGACACGGGGCCGTCGTACATGACGATGGCAGGAATGTTAAGTTCTTCTGCCTCCTGGTGGACATATGCCAACATGCTGTCGCAGTTTATACCGTCGACAACAATGACGTTAGGAATTACTACATCACACCAATCAGCATTCGTTAAGGGGACAATGGCACACCGGAAATCGTATACATCGAACACATCCCTAAACTCCAGCCGGCCGAAACATGGAAAACAATGGCTCCCTCCATGATAAGCGTTGTAGAATTGGACGCTGCACCTGTTGATCTGGGAAGGAAAACAGTAATCCGTTACTGGTTGGTTGCGCAAGTCTGTCGAGGTACACTCGAGAGAAAACGTGTCTCGAGTACTCGCCAACGCCATCGATGCGATCTGGATGGCCAGCTCGGTTTTTCCAATGTTACATGGTCCACTAATGACAGTCAATTGGCCTGGATCCAGACCATCAGGGTAACAGTCATCTATGACCTGGATTCCAGTCCAAATCCTCTTTCGGAAACGATTTGTTGATAGTACATTTACGACCTGCTCGCCCGGGTGTATCATATATGTAATCTGTCACAATCTTAATAAATGAACTATGTTCGCCATTCTGTGAAAGAATTTGTAGTAATGATTTTTAAGGACAACTAAAAATTGAAAATGAAAATTTGGAAATAAAGACGTGGTAGAATGTTGCGGAATGATGAAATACACCCGTTTTCATAAAATTCAAGATGCCTGATAAAAGAACGCTCAATACCATTCTTCCTAATTGAGATACAAAGTCAACACCATTCTAGATGGTTTTAGAAAGCGTAAAGCAGCTAGGATAAAGATTTACGTCGAATTCGGACAATTTTTTTTTTTTAATTGAAATGGCCGACATTTGTGTCCGTATTGGCCCGATTTTGATAAAAATTCTTATCTCGGCGTATGTCACCATTCTAAGATGTCTAGATCAGGTAAAAATGCATCTATTAAAAAAAAAACATGATACTAGCCTTTAAAAACATCGTTAATTTTCGTACTGTGAAACGCCATAATGTCAACAAAACTCGGAAAAATTCCGGAAAAAATTACCGCACACTTTCACAACCAAAACAACAGCTTTGTCCTACTTCGTCGTACTGAGTGGAAAATGTAGAAAGTCCGAACTATTTCCTTGAGGCCCGAAGAAGATAGCAGCCCAAGCTATCGAAAATTCGCAGGACAAAGCTGTTGTTTTGATTGTGAAAGTATGCGATAATTTTTTCCGGAATTTTTCCGAGTTTTGTTGATACTAGCCTTACTGATAATTTTATAACCTTTTAATTTTGATCCTGTTTAATTTTGTTGGTGTATGGTAGGAAAACCCTACTGGTACTGTACACCTTGGCTATTGGACCAGTAAGAAGAGTCTACAGGACCAGTAACAATTTGGTAATGGTAGTAAGAAGATCCTGCTGGTCCAGCACACAATTGTTACTGGACCAGCATTCCATAAACCAGTTAGTAGGTCCAATAGGTTAATTCGTACTTGTCCAGTAAAAAATTTCCAGTAGGATTTCCAATAGGGTAGTTTGTTTCATCCCTGTTTATGACAGTTAAAACACTATTGAGAAAGATTGAACAGCTATTTAGCAAGGTTGGAGCCAGTATTTTATTTTAAATCTTTTTAAAGTTCAATTCCCGTCCAGGTCTTATTCTGATATTATAAGCAGAATCTTCATGGAATCATATTACTACTCCTGTTATTGTTGTAAAACATTTACAGCAGCAGGAATGGGTCATGGACTAGGGTTTTTTAGGCCTTATGTGGTAAGGATTTATTTTAACCATAGGCTAATATACTTCTGATGAGTAAAATACTCTAAATACAATAAATACATATGATTGAATTAACCCTCCGAGTACTACCGGCCAAGTGGAAAGCAGTGTTCTCTGGCCTAGCTAAATATTCCTGGGGGAAAAAAATGACCCGTGTCATGACAGTCTTAAAAATTGCCATCTCCAGAACTACTCCAGAGTAGCTTCAAAAACTACGTATTTTTATGCATCAAAAGGCATGCCTCCAATTAAAAAAAAAATGTCAGTGGTTATCTCTAAATTTAGACCGATGTAACCAGCCAACCAGCTTTCAAAAAATAGCAGGGCCGATAATTCTGCCTCTATGGCTCAGGTACTTCGAGAGCAGAAGTTCCTGTTGCTTGAGCCGAAGAGGCCGAATTATCAGCCCGTAGTACTCAAAAAGTTTAAAAAGAAAATTGGTTAATATTACCTTTACATCTTATCAATCAGCTTAGTTGTACCTATTTTTTTGGCACAAGTATGCTTGACACATATTAGCCAAAACCCGCCAAATCATACAAATACTGCCTAAAAATTGTTCTTTCATCGGCTGTAGATTTTCAGGTAAAGAAAATCGGTGGCGTGTACAGACTAGGGTGGGCCCCTGGTACAGCAGGATATGTGGGGGGAGGGGGCATTAATTGTAGTGTGGCAGAAGAGGGGGTCTGGGGATCCCCCCCACAAGTTGAAAATTTTTTTCAAAACCCGCATTAAAATTATGCAAAATGCTTAACTTTTTGGACCCAATTCAGATAATTGGGACTATTAAAACTTTAAGACTTTGCTTTTAAGTTTGCTTGCATTTTATGGGTGGGCCAGAGCTCCCAATGCAGGTGGGCCCCTGGCACCTGCCAGTCTGACTCTATGGTGTACACGCCACTGAAGAAAATAGTAAAAGTCATATTGTGTACAAAGTAATGATGACAGGTTATCACATGGTGAGGTCCGAACAGGCCAGGATTTTTTTGATGTTTTTGGGGCCGAAACAACCTCAACCTATTCTTAAACTTTCAATGGGCGAGAAGTCCGACTTGTTCGACTGAAGCCAGGATGTTGAATGCGAGTGCCTAGTGGGCCACATTTGGTAAAGTACAAATTCTTGTAAGACTGTCGAAAGGAGCATTTTCTTTTTTTTTTTGTATGGTTTTTAGCAAAAGTCCGGTGTTTGTGGTGAAGTGTAATATTTAAAAAATGTTTTCGTCAAACTGCCACAGTAATTGTTGTTTGCTGTTTTTTCCCATTAGCGGTAGGACCTCCCAACGAACTCAATGGGTGAGAAGTCCGGCTTGCTCAACTTGAAGCCCGGAAGTTGGATGCAAGTGCCCAGTGGACCACATTTGGCAAAGTACAAATTCTTGTAGCCTATTAGTAATTTTTTTTTTTTTAATTAACCTGGCAGCTCTGGTTGGGGAGGGTTTAGGATGTGTATCATTCCCTCTAAGTGCAAAGTGTCCCTCCCCCCCCCCCCCCCTACAGTTCTGACTGAATACACCTGAAGTTTCACTCGTTGTATATTCCATGAGGGAGTTTTCAGCAGTTCTAATTGGAGAGACTTTAGGATGTTATCATTCCCGTGTGAAGTAAACTGTTCTCACCGTGTGGCCACCCAATTTTCAACTTCAATCGTTTGCATTCGTCCCACCGTCCGGGGGGGGGGGGGGGGGGGGGGCAGCAGAAGTGTCCCTTTGGTTAATGTTGTTATCCAGCAATCGTGTCGAATGCCTGGTGGTCCAACCTAGCACCACGGCAACAAATCTAAGCAAAAATAACGAGTAATTGGAATCATCGCAATGTATCTATCTTGTCCTGGTTGGTCCATGACTGATTCAAGCCTATCTTGGACGCACTGGTGCGACTGCACCTCTGCGAGTACGGCTCTCGGCTAATCCAAAAAGATAGTTTTTAGGAAACCGTAGAATTGTTTAGTGTCGATTAGGTTTTGTTAGGTAACGCCCACTAACAAATTCAAGGACTTGTTTTCTAGAGTCTTTCAAACTTGAAGCCCGTCACAGGGACCAGAGACACCGCCTTAGTTTTACCGTTTTTTCGAAGATTCCTCCACATAAACTTTACAGGGATTAAGTCACTCTTGAACGAAAACGAAGAAAGCGGTTAGTTTTCTAATTTTTTTTTTTGGGGGGGGGAGTTCATGCATTTGTAGGTTTGCAAAAGCTCGAAACTGAGAAAATCAGCTGAAACGAGGATGATTTTCATGCCAGACTTCACATTCTAGATAAATTTGGCCAAAAATGAATGGTTTAAGCAATATTCAACCTGATCCAAGGTTCAACCTTGGCCACCCCAGTACTTATCAATCATCCATACCCATCCATGCTGCACTGTTTACAAATCTCGTTTTCGAATCAAAACGCCAGTTGTTAAAATCTTACCAGTAAGAAAATCACAGAAGTCCGCATTGGGATTATTAGAACTCGAGGGGGCTTTTCTTTTACTCATGACTACAAGCTGTAAATT
>JAHWFP010062830.1:0-10428 GCA_023313725.1 Lithobius niger
GAAAGAGTTACGACACGACCCGAAATACCGAAATTCGTTGGTCTATGTTAATTCTGGACTATAGGAGTTCAAAGTTTGACGTTTAACATGGAAGTTCATGCTGAGGCTTACATAAGGACCGCTACCGCGGTCCTTGATAATAATATTTAATCGTCGAATTAAATTCCTAACTTAACACTCAACAAAAACAAATCGATTTTAGCTTCGTTTAAAATAGTCTCGTCGCATTGTTGCATGAATGAATAGGCTTACCGTCGAACCAAATTCTCCATTAGGCCTATATCTGCTACTTACGAAATTAAAACTGCATTTTTGAAATTAGGCCTAGAAATGAAAATTAGGCCTAAAATCTTTTTACCATGGCAACGTCAAGTTGCTACAAGTAGCTGTTGGCTTCATCAACAGCGTCCCTCGTCACTTCACTACTACCACTGATCTATATACGCTACGTTGCGTGTTACGTTGTAACACTGTAACCGTGTGCCTGTAGGCGCACCGTGTTGCAAAATGAATAGGCTTACCATACAATCCATATTGCCGTTAGCTGCTGCTTACGAAATTAAAACTGCTGGTTAAAATTAGGCCTAAAAGCTGAAAATTACGCCTAAATGTAAAATAGGCCTGAAAGCTAACACATTTTTAACCGACAATTGTGATGGCTACTGCTTTTAGATTAGTATAATAGAGATAGCTGTTGTAGTGCATGACAGAGGTGTGCGCCTTAACATTGGAAGTGGAGGAACTGTACTGAAGACCGGGGCGACTAGGTAATCGCTGCAGCCACTTGTTCTTGTTCAGGCTCATTATGAATTATCAAAATTATCCAACGTTCGTAATTACGAAACACGAGTATCTCAGTTTACAGATTGGTAGTATTGATGATGCAAGATTCATCAAATTCATGAATTGTGACATCAGGAGTTGAAGAAACTACTGCTTTTGTTGATGAATCTGGCATCACCAATACCAGTAGCTTCATCAACTCTTATGCCACAATTTCCAGCAGCATTTTTTTGATAGTTTCACTGTGCATAGCAAGGAAAACTCAAGCCTCAAAGTTGGCAAGTGCAATGTTTACATAATTTCGTATTATGTAAACAAGTGTTGCGCATCCGCAGTAAGCTTCTTCAATTTTTTGCTTCATGTTAAATTATGCAGCACCGTCTTACCAACTTAAGTAACATTTGATGACTGAGCCACACAATTTACTTCAACTGGGGAGCTGCGTTGTTGCTTGCAATTTATAATCAAGATGACATACTATATGATAGCTGGTTCAAACCCTAGCTTATCCACCCTTTTACTAAGAAATGATGTCTTAGCAGGTTTTTCGGCAGTTGACTTCACACAGGTGCCCTCCAAACACATAACCTCTATGTTTTACCACCCCGAAGGTTTTGTAATTTTAGGTCAAACTTGGAACCTAAATGTTTGGTGTAAAACCTAAAACTTCACTTATAACTGTAAGTACACCCTTAAACCTTCAACTTAACATTTGTCGCATAAGACTTAAAAATAATTGAAAGTATTGACATCATAGTGTATAGCTATCATGTAAAGGAACGTATTTTCGTAGGTTTACAATTTCACACATATTTTCTATTGTGCAAGTATTGAACATTATCTAGGCTACTTATCTCGTTTGTGCTTTATAGGTTTCCATTTATGCCGGAAGAAACATTGCTGCCATTTTGTATTGTTAACAATAACACAAAGCTCCTGTATTCTCGCACTGCTGAAATTGCACTTCTACCACTAAATTGTTCTTGCCCGAGATCATGCAACGACACGACCTACAACATTGGCCTTAACTTTGTGACACACAACGAAAAACTTGAGACCATAATCCGGATTTATTACAGACAAAACCAAATGGTCGTCATCACCGAACGTTTTGCCTATCATTTCATTTCTCTCTTAAGTGATACAGGAGGAAGTCTTGGCTTGTACCTTGGTTTGTCAATTCTATCCACATTTCAAGTATTTCAAGTTCTCTTAACACTATGTATTTCGTACCTCAAGTCAAAAATACACCCAGTCAAGCAAGTTTTTGCATTTAATGCTGACCCGGTATTTCGTCAAGTTAATCGAATTCTAACTCATGAATGTCAGCAGAAAGCAGGTACGATCCCAACGGCAAGTGTGAAGAATTCAATTCCTGTTTTAGCTGTAGTTTTAAATTCCTCAAAGTCACTTACTTCGAGAGTTGCTTGGTTGCTTTGTGTTCTTGTATGCTTGGTGTACAGTGGTGTCTTCATTTACATTAGAGTGACTTCTTACTTATCGGATCGCACACGAATGACGATGGAAGTAATCAGTAGTGACATAGTAGAGTTTCCCACTATAACGATGTGTAGTTACACCCCAGAAATAATAAAAGCGTTACAAGATGTGGCCAAGAAACATCCAGTTTATCATACAACAGGAAACACTACGACATACAACTGGTGTCCTCTGCAGCTTGTACATCTGCTGGAACTTCCAGGAATGACTTCAGAGGAAGTTTGGAAAAAGTCATCAGTAGCAGAAGAGTTGAACATGACTCTTGACCTTGTTAGGGTAAGCCACCATTACATTTTTTGGATATGTGCAAGTGTAACGATTATTGGAGTTGGGCACTTTTATATATACGTTTTAAGGAATTCATAAGGGATACCTTAAAATTGTTTTCTTTGAGTCTCACTGTATCTAAGCAACCTAATGCTGCTGTGTAGATGAACCAGGTCGATGCCGGAGCATGTTAACTGGGAATTCCTGAAGCAGAAATAAGTTTAACAATTATGCGATAAACATGGGTCATTCAAACCATAAAACCTTAATGCACCACGGTTGATTTCGATGGCGTTATGAGAAGTCTTTTACGCTCGTTTTTTTTCACTGTCCCAATCAGTATGCCTGGGGGAATTGGAGAGGGTCTCATCTCTTTTCTAATTACGAATGAGGTCAAGTATTTCAAATTCCACTCACTGTGACCATAAACATACATACTTACCCTTACCCTACTACTAACCTGTGACATACTGACCTCTTGAAGCATTGAACACGCAATAAACTCCCCATCTGTGGCAGATTTGAAGAGCTCCACATTGTATCTAATTATTCTTAGTCTTTATAACTAATTAAGGTTCGGTGGATGAATTCGTAGATCTTTCAACGGCTTTGAGGATTTCGTGGTAGTTCTGGGGTTGCTAGTTAGCTGCTACACCCGACAATGCTGATCCCTACAAAACTGTTCATGAGCTACAATTTACATTACAATTGGTATCTATAACATTTCCAGTCCAAGAAGATTGCCCAACAATGACCTAATTCATTTGTAATGCTTCGTTATAACAAACATGTAAGAAAATGGTGTGAGCTCAATCACAGCTGGGGAATGTAGGTATTGAACCGATTGAAAACGTTCATGAAGCTTAGGCCAAAGCTGATGAAGTAGTCAGCCAAACAGAAGAAGAGCACCGTGATATCAAAAACGTTCACATTAACAGAAATTTAGAAACCAGTCAAATCTATAAAGTTATTAACAATAACAGTATCTTATAAAGATTTCAGGCACGCCAAACATGTTAACAGTAACAGCATAAATTAATACAGGTGCCAACCTAATTGAGACGGTTTGGCACTCCATCCTTGTTATATTCGTGCATTAACAAGACGTTAGAGAGCATTACCTAGGACGGTCATATTAAACGAATCTTAAAAAACATTATTCGGTGTCTTTGTTGTCATCCGAACTGTTACTATGCCAATAATTTCATTACAAATAATGTGAACGCATCATATCAACTGCATAGCCATTATTGTGGTCAACAACTTAAGTTCAAATTTCATTCTTTTTTTTTATTTTACTAATTCTTGATAATGTAAACACTCTCGTATGAAATGCAAAAAGGTGAAAAAGATGACTACAGAGCCAATTTTCACAAGTTACACCAGTTACATCAGTAGCCAGTTGTCCTTCACGTTTGGCGATGCCATCGGAGACATTGTGTCCCTGGTAGGTCTAACCTTGGTAGTAAGACATTCGTGACCCATACCAATACCACCAACCCTTCCTCTGCAGCCGATCCATCGTTTTTATTTTAAATTTTTAAACTGTTTAACGTTTGTAATTTATATTATTTTATCAGTTTTAACAGCGGATGACAGTTAGTGACCATCAGGTCCTTGTCATTCCGATTGCGTCTGCAACAAACCTATATTATTATTATTATTATAGTTGATGGAGAAACAAATGTTAAAAACTGTTTAGTGTCCCTTAAAGGCAATAAAAGAAATCACTTGAAGTAATAGCAAAATATGAACACCACACTATTATGTTTGTGAGTTGCTACCTTACAGCATAATCTTATAAATGTGTTGCAATATTGGCAACCAATAGATAAGATGTATTGAATGCTTCCAATGCAGCAAACAGAGGTCAACATTTTACCAGTATTTGCAGATAAATTTTAGGCCATCAAAAATAGTAAGAACAGAATGTTATTTTGCACTATTTCCATCTTTCAGTCAATATTAGATGAATATGGGCAAGCGACATAAAATGCACATTCAATAAATTGAACATTCGTCCAATATAGGCCTCCTATTGGAAATAATGCAACATTTTAGCAATTTAAAACTACTGACACAAGGTTACCAGCCAGTGTACATTAGAACTGCAAAAAAACCAATGTGGGTGCCATGATGGAAATAATGAAACTACGAACGAAAATATTTGTTAACAAATCTTCATTTCACTGATTTCCCCTTTTTGCTATTACCTTAATTAAGTAGTAGATATCCGTGAGTCCTTGTCGATTTAACGGCTATAATTGTTCGCGAGCAAGAAACGGCTAGTCCAATAGCAAGGGGATGGAGGGAAACTCGAGTGGGCGAAGCCCACGAGTTTTTCCCTTCACCCCCGAGATAGTGGACTAGCCGTTTCGAGCTCAAGAGCAATTATAGCCGTTAAATCGACAAGGACTCACGGATATGTATTTTAATGCTAAGGTATGACGTCGAGCTAATTTATCGTGTTATTAGAGTTTTTAAAGACTTGTTTCAAGAATTTAAAATTTTCTACATGCGACTTATGTAAATTCCTGAACGGAAGTTCCGGTTTAGAAACTGGGTTGGAAGCTTCCTGTGTATGAAGGCCGACCGAAGGGGAGAGACACTGCGTAATACCGATGTTTGTGTTTAAGGTAAAACTGTATTTTTTTCTACTTTAATAGTTTAAATACGATGAGTGTATAAAATGCGCTATTCGCTTGAGTCTCGTAGGTTTTTAGGTGTGTTTAGAAAGTGTCAGTAGCCTAGTTTTCGTACCGTCGGAACGAAAGATTGAGGGTTGGGCCATTCCTCCGTGGGTGGGGGTCTAGCATAGTACGCGAGTGGTTTTTTTTTCCGTGTTAGGCTAGAAAGAAAAATGTTGCAAGTTGTAAATGTGCCTGTTTATGCTGGTTTCATTTGTGTTGTGTACGGTAATTTTACAAAGTCGGGTCATATGTCACTTGGTGGAGCAGGGGTTGTGTAGACCCGCGTAAAAAGTGGTAGATTATCAAAAAAGTGTGGGTTATCAAAATTAACCCACTGTGAAGTGTGTGGGTTTTCACATTAACCGTATATAACGATTACACTTTTAACATGGGGATGTATTAGCATGACGTCACCACCGTGCATTAAGTTTTAATACACGTTACCATTTGTGTGGTTTAGTGTGCTGTGCGCATACCACAATAATTATCATACTAAATACACAGTAGCAATTTTTAAGGGATCATTATACATGTTATAATGGATATGCCAGAAAAATACTGGGAATATTTCCGTCACTTAGCCAAAAAATGTCTTACCATAAATATAACATTTGGCCAATATTAGTAACCAATCTATAGGATCTATTGAATGCTGCCAACACAGCCAACTCTAGGTCAACATTCTACTGCTATTTGCAGGTAATTTTTAGGCAAGCCAAAAATAGTTGGAAGAGAATGATATTCTGCTATTATTGGCCTTCGCAGGAGAAATTATGGCAATAATCATTGGGTCAATATTAGATAAATATGGGCAAGAACACAAAATACGCATGCAATAAATACAACATTCGTCTAATATTGGCCTCAAAAGTGGATATAATGTACAATTTTAGCAATATAAAACTATTGTTAGCAGCCACTGTACAAATGACATACAAAAATACAACATTTTGCTAATGAATGCGGCATGTTGGAAATTTAAATTAAGTTGGCCAATGGGAAGCTGATGCAGGCACACTATTGGCAACTAATGTATTGAATATATTGAACCCTGCTAATGTAGCCAACGAGTGTGCCGCGTTCTAACAATATTTTCAAGCTGAAAAAAGCATGATGAAAGTATTATGATCATTATATGCCTATATTGGGGAAATGATAGCAATATTTTTGTCATTGGTTAATACTGAATGAATATCATGACAAGAAGCACAAAATAAACGATACATTGCAATAAATATAACATTCAGCCAGTATTAAGTCAGAATTGCGTAAGTAGTAGCTAATATCACAAGTGCGTAGCTGTTGTAGATTTTTCTCAATCACGAGTTACATTCCAAAGCTAAAAGAATACGGAGCGCTTCCGTGAGATGTGTTTGTGAACTAGAATATGTAACGAGTTATTGAGAAAATTTATCGATACTTAACTACGGTGGAGTTGTATTCAAAACGAGAATATACCGTCTCCTTTAAACATCAACTTTAAAATAAAAACTTCAACTTGCATAACATGGTCTAGTTGTACTGCAGTGGTTTTATTGACTAAATTAACAATTCTTATTTGCATGAAATGATAAAACTGTACAAATCGTTGCCAGATGCACTCACTGGTTCATTTAGTGTTTATAAGATAAGTAAATATTTCTGCCGCTTCCGTGAATAAGTAGTTTTTTTTCCCGAACTACCCATCACAAACTTACCGAAAGTAAATCGCCATGAAAGCAGACAACTGTTGTAGGACGTATATTAATCCCTGTCAGGCACTTCAATCAAAGTAAATACGTGTTTTTTATTTTTTATTTTAATGAAGATGTTGTTTCTGAGATTTAAAATAGAATCTAATCCGTAACAATACTAAGTTTTACGACAATTATTATTAATTTATTTTCTGTTATTTCCTGTTAATTCAAGCACCGCTTACTATTTTACGTACTAAGGTTGCCTTTACCGCCTATTGCACCTACTATCCAAAGCGTAATAGGTGCAATATTGGCCTAACCAGAGTGGTGTGACGTGCTTTGACCTAAAACTAGTGCTGCCGCTAATCTCCTGTCACCATGGAAACTAAAGATTAAGCGTGAATCGCCGGGAAGTCAAATATTGCGACACTTGACTATCAGGTTCATCGTAAATGTTTAGAAATTGATTTTGGCCTACCAAATGTAGTTCCTTCATACTTGCGTTATGTGGCGGAATCCAGGAGACCAGTCGAGTCGATCGTAAATACAAGATGGAGGGACTGTTCAATATGATAAAATAACGTGTGCCTGTTTAGGAGACGTGATTGGCTGGTGGCTGCCGTTTACTGGCTCACCATTGGTTAATTGTGCTAAGAAAGTTATGAAATTATATTCTAAATATGCTTTTGTTCCCAGGCGACCAACCAGTGCGTATAATATAGGGATTTGGGCCAATGTACGTACATTGTTATAAATATAATTCAAGTTCGCCAATATTGTAGCAACTAAAATTGGCAATATGTTATAACCAATGTATAGAAAACGTTGAGCGCTGCCAGTGTCAACAACATGCAGTTTCTAGCAATGTTTGCAGGTTTTATTGTCTAGCCATCCAATGCAAGCTAAAAATATTTAAATGATAATGTAATTTGACTGTGACTTCTACATACATTGGCAAGGATTTGTGTGTATTCCCGATATTCAGGTCATCTGAAAAAGTGCATCATCAAACACAAAATAATTCTAACATTCGACCTAGTAATATAAGCCTCAGATATTGCGAATAAAGCATAATTTTAGAAATTTAATACTGCTGGCCCAGTATAATGAGCCAACATAAATTAGCACGTGGACAAAAACACTACATTTAGCCAATGTAGGTACAATGTTGGGCATGTCATTCAAGTGTTCCAGTGCAAAAATCAGTACCGGGCCAGTAACGAATTTATTATAATTATTTCAGCTTGTGTTTGGCTTTAGCCTAAGTCTAGGCATCACTGACAAAGAAGTCAACACGCCCGATGGAAGATGCATGCAATTTGATACAGGTATGTTACAGTTTGTATCTTCAGTTCGTTACTGGTAAGTTACAGTGTACCTCATAAATTTGTCGCTGGTTTCTGGTTACCTTTTTTGGACTAAAATTATTAGCTGTTCATTTTTAAAGAACTCGGTACATATAGCAGCTTTGTTGACGTGGTTTAGAACATCCTAAGGACTTCCTATAGGGCAGTGACACGACGTAGTATTATTGTATATAACTCTATGCTGGAGCCTTAATAGGTTAGCTGCAAGGGGCACTGCGGAGAGAAACAGAAGGGCATCATACTGAAGCCGATGATGTTAAGAGTGATTTCTTAGATCTAAAACGAGCAATTTTTGTCGTTGGAGAAAACAACGTTATTTTAAGCCTAAAAATCCGCTCTTCCGTTGTTTTTCCCTCCATTTTTATTTAGTGCACCTTGTAGTTATGCCCTCCAAAACCCATACTTGGAGCCAATATGGCGCAAATGTCACTGCTCTATAAAATTACTGTCGTTCCACTATTGAATTGGTAGCATTGTAACCAGAAAAATCACCAGGTAAGTTGACTGCATTGTGCACATAGTTCAGATACTAAAATCTAGATAGAGCACTATTGGAATCTTGGTCACAGGCGCCACTTCCACGCCAGAAGGAACACCTCTCAAGTGGTTTCCACTTCCATCTTGCCATGGAACTGAGGTGTTGAACGTGCTAATATCACTGAAAATGTTGCTAATAAATTGCTTTTAATGGTAACGTGTCTGGCGTGCCATGCTTTCCCTGGTTATTCTGTATTGTGTGATTACCAACTCTCAGTGGATGACATATGGTGAGTGGATAGTTTCTGGGACATTATTTTGGCCCTATACATGGTGTATCATGGTTGGTTGGTACATCTGAGGACACGCCCACAAACATAATTTTAACAAATAAATAAACACCCGTCGTAACGTTGGAGTTTCATAATTGTGATATTATCCGATTTCGTATTTTTAGAGACAAGAAAATTAATTCATGATTGGAAAAACGCCTGGCTACAATTAGAGACAGGCTTCAATTGAGGACCCACCCACAAATGGAGGATTTACGACATTCTTTGGAGCATTTGATTTCCTTCAAATTTAGAAATTAGAAAAATAGGTGATACCAACGGAAACAACGAATGTGCCATCTTCACCTAAACTCTAATGGATGCCATCTTGAAATAAGGTGGCATTTTCAAATCGTGCTATTTATCTTTTATATTCTTCAAATTTAAGATGTTGATGGTTTTTAATACCACCTGAAACAAGGAATGCTCCATCGTCGCTATTAATCTGTAATATTAACATCTTGAACCTCGGTGGTCATTTTCAAATTATTATTATTATCATCTGACTTATTTCAAGTTTAGAACGTAGATTAAATACTTGATACTAGCAAAAAAATGTATGTGGTATTGTCGTTATTAATCTGTAATGGGCATCATTTTGAAATTAGGTAGCTATTCTTATATTATGCTTATTATCATCTGATTTTCAAATTTAAAATGTAAATGAAATAGTTTCAATGAATAAAATGGGGACTCTTCCAGGATCGTTATTATAAATAAGTAATGGCACCATCTTGAAATAAGGTGGCTATTTTGGAACAATGCTAATTGCCTCAAAACTTCTTCAATTGTACAAAACGACGAAGTAGCTACAAAGAATTAAAGTGGAGAGTGCACCATTGTCATTATTAATCTGTATTAGGTGCCATCTTGAAACTGGACAGCCATTTTTAAATGCTGCTTATTGTCCAATTTCCACTGAATTTAGAATGTCGACAAACTAGTTTCAACTTTCAAAAAATGGAATAGTATAATGGTTGTTATGTTATCTGTATTGGGGCCATTTTGAAATGAGGTGGCTAGTTTGAAATTAAAACTGTAAAAAGTTTCAAAATTGTAATTTTAATTTTACAATTGAAATAATTAATATTATCAACGAATTCAAGAATTAAAATAATTTATTATTCAAAATGTATGAAAAAAACATAACTTTTTAAGTAAGTTAAAAAGTTCTAAATAAAAAATAACATGAAAATTAAGGAAAATTAAAAAAATATTGAAGAAGACTCTTTAGATCTAAAGGGTCGTCTTCAATAATTACTTTTTACAATTTTAGCTTATTCATATGTTTTTTTTTTTAATCTGGAACTTTTTTACTTAATTTAAGTTTTTTATA
>JAHWFP010062833.1:0-10180 GCA_023313725.1 Lithobius niger
TAATCACACAAATCTGAAATGTTGTTTGGAGCAGAATCACACAAATCCTAAGAGCCAGTTGCAGCACGCGATTCTATCACGTGTCTTGCAATGGCGGATGGCGTGTAGTGTCAAAGAGAAAGTTTCTCAGAACTACTTGCTGAGTCCAGAAATTTATTACCCATTTAATAAGAGAATTTTCGATTTTTAGCTTTTTTGGCTCTATACAGGGCTTAAACATTCACTCGTACAGCAAAAGTTGTAAAGATCAAAATTAAAGGTTGTACAATTTTCAATTATATAGGTTTCTTCTGTTTTTTTTTTTAATTCGATGCATTTTCACCCCCAAAAATGAATTGTTTATATTTTAAAACCAGTGGCGCTAGTGTGTCGCGCCAAGTTAGGCAACAAACATCACAACAAACATCACATCAATTCAATTGTCGAGGTTGAAAACCATTGCAGCGCGACGCCATTGCGTCAGTGTCTTATATCTTGAAGCATAGTTGGGCACATTTCAGGTATTTGGGGAAAAATAATAATGCGGTACAAAAGCTTAAATTGTGTCGAAATATAGAGCAATGACCCACCTGACAAAAAATAACTCGTGTTTGAATGCTAGCTATGCTGCTTTCAATGCAAAATCGCCCCTCAATAACGTTGAAAATGTGTTACTAACTAGCTAGCTAGCTAGCTAGCTAGTTAGTCCGCTCATCCCCATGTTAAATCCCATAGGGTGATTATTCATCGATTCCGACATAACGGGAAGGCTTCCAGCGATGAAATTGGACGAATGGGTGCACTACAATACGAACTGCGTACCTTTTATGGTTTGGAGCGTGGGGGCGTAACAGGGATGGCGTGGGAGGGCGCGTAAGTGCGAAAATATTGTTATAACCATTGTTAGTATTGTTGGCATCGTCTCTCATTGGACGGCCAAAGTTACGACAATGAGAACGTGTATACTGACGTGGTGCTTAGACACACACTAGTGTATCACGATAAATCTAAACAACGTTGCAAAGAAATTGTATTCACGTCCTATTCACGAAAAATAAACCAAGTGTAAAGACAAAGCAAAATAAACAAAGCCAAAAACTGAAAAAAGAGGCCACCAAGTAGAGAGTGGTTCGGCCCTTCAAAGGAGTGATATCAACACACCAAAACTAACTAAATACAACAAATTACAACAAAATTAAAACCAAACCAAAAGCCAATAAAGAGGGGACTAAGTTGAGAATGGTTTGGCCTATAGGCAAAAGGTAGTAGAAAATTGTTGAAAACCAATTTCTTGTTGACGTGGCACTTTATTACTCATCTGCACGGAAGTGCAGTTGAGTCAATACACAATTTAAAAAAAAAAAAGGAGTGATACCATATCAAAAACCAAAACTGGTAAAAGCGGCCGCCTAGTTCCGAATGGTTCGGCCCTTCAAAGGAGTGATATCAAGACACCAAAACATTCGCCAACTTAATCGCACCGAATAATAACTTTGGACGTTAAATGAAAACTTGAACATTGCTACCGAAAGTATTCGAATTATTAAGCGGTGCGATTAACTTGGCGAATGTTTTGGTGTGTTGATATCACTCCTTTGAAGGGCCGAACCATTCGGAACTTGGCGGCCGCTTTTACCAGTTTGGGTTTTTGATATGATATTAATTTACTTTTCAAGCAAAACAACACAAATGAAAACAATGGTTATTGTTGGTAGTGTAAGTTATGGATGAGCTAAGAAATGGCATTGTTAGTTTTATTGTTAAACTTATTACGGATTTGTGTGGTTTTGCACGAACACTCTTCATTTTGCCCTGGTTCGTTCTAACTCTCTCTCTCTCAAATGTCAGATTCGATGGTCCCCGTTGGTCCACAGGTTAAGACCATTTTCCAAATGTCATGTTTAACCCAATATTGTCGTAGACAGTCATGCTTTTCCAACAACTTTTACGAAGTGTACCCCTTCTGTTTTTATGTTGTTCTAACGCACATGTTTGCATAGTGAATAAAATCTATTTTTCGTAATTTCTGGCATTCAAAACGAGCCCGTTTTGAAAACACGGAAAACAATACATAATTACTTTAGTGGGCGGAGGGGAGAAATAATTGTTTAGGTGAGAGCTGGTTTTGATTTCGAACTTTGTTAACATCTTGCTGAAGGAAGAATTTAGCCTTAAATAGAAATCTATGTAAAATTGCATAGTGTTGCGTGCATCGGATGCCTATCGTTCTATTTGCATTCAGGGCAAAAATTGGAGATTCAAGTACGGTATTAAAAGTGAGCAAGTCGTAGGAGCCTTTCTCGTAATTTCCGCCCCGGTTTTTGCAGAGTTGCTTCCTGCCGCGCGATTTCAATGACTAATGACTCTTTATACACAATTGGGCATTCAGAAATAAAATATTATAAACGTTTTCTCGTGTACCATTAAAATAATGAGAGGAGTAATGCGAGTAAGGTTGAGCGACCTTCATTTATGCAACGACTTGCCTTCGCGTTCTCGCAGCCGGAAGCTAGAAATGATGTAAAATTCCAACATGGCGGCGGTTTCAGCACTGCCGTGTCGCAACGAAAACAGTCAATATGTCTTATTGTCACGGATTATAAGACTGCAAGGATTTACTCAAATGATGTCGGAATTAGCTAATCCAGGTAGCGTTATTACCATGGCAACGACATCTTTGCCATCGCGATTAAATTCCAGCTGCGAGAATACAAAGGTGTGACGTTACGTAAACGCGCCGTAAGAGAAGGTTGCGTTTACGCCATTAAATCTGCGAGCTAGTACAGGAAATTTGTTACAATCAATTACACACACTTGGGGTTATAAAATGCACTGAGTACAATTTGCATGCAAACCGAACACCTTCTGTCCAAAAATAGGGAACGACCTAGTAAAAAAAAACAAAAAACCGTTTAGACACACAATCCTGTCAAGTATATTTTATGACTAGACGTAAACTAGAGACAGCCCATAGTTGAGGCAAAGACACCGACCAAGATGTCCCATGCAGCTGACAGAAAAAGAGGAGCCAAGAAAACGCAAATTCCAAGTTCTCCACAAATTAACACACATTCCCTGCAGTAAACCCAGTTATAACCGAACCAGTGTCTAGAGCAACTGCCCCACAACAACCCAAACCCATCATTGAATTGGGAAGCCATTCTACTGGTTTGTAAAAGATATCCTTCAAAGTTACCACGCCATAGTATCAGCAAGCCTTGCGGTCAAAACCCCCAATTATCGTAGCTCCAAATAGCCGCCGTTCAGGTAAGACTTTTTAATCATGCAATAAACCATCATCACCAAATCATCCAAGAATCCGCCTTTATCCTTATATTATGCGATTAACTTTGGCGACCTTTCCTTAGTTAAATGATATCACTTCTTTCAAAGCCAACCCTTTTTCGAAACTCGGCGGTTTCTCTTATACCGGTTCTGGTTTTGGGTGGATATCACAACTTTCATAGGACTGTGAATGTACAAAATGTCACATCGTGTCATCTTCATCTCTTCCTTTTTTTTCTGCAGGAATTTTACGTCTATAAATTTTTGCATTGATAGTTGTCACATTTGCCATTGCCGAATTGCCCGGCGCAACAACTCAATTGACACGTTTGGTTTATTGCGAGTCCTTGCTTTACATACCAAGTTTCTTCAATCCCATTTTTTAGTAACACTGGCTAACAAACGCTGAATTGTTGGGGCAATGTTAGCACAATTACCTTATGTATACCAGAGGTCCTTGATTCGAACCTGCCCATAGCCTCCACTGGCATTTTCGGGAAACGAAGGGCCATATGATTCCTCGTGTTCGTGTCGAGTGTAGCATGTAAAAGATCCTCGGTATTTTCTATCTGTATCGCCTAGTACTATTGTCCCTCTCGCAGTGTGGCACTGTGGCTTCGGCTTGGAATTGTACTGTAGGTCGACAATGAGATTAAACGATAATTTACAATAACTTCTTTAAAACTGTCCCAGAACTCAGAAGAAACATAATGTAGGACGAAGTCGAAATTTTATAGCCTTTTATTATTTTATTTTTTTACTCTTGGCGAATAAAACGGTACAATAATTTTACGAAATCATGAAAATTAAATAAACAAACAAAAATTAAAAGCAGCGACTTCTTGAAAGAATCTATGTTAAAATTTATCCGGTGTGTTTTTGTATCAGTGGTCCAGTAGATGGGCGATAACCACGAGGGTGGCTGAAACGCTTCTCAGGAGTAAACATGTACTCTCAACTTGTTTGTTAAGTCTTGGGTCAATGGTATTTTTTCCCTCTAAACTTACTCAAGGCTTTCTAGCTACACACAATCTCCTTCTGTGCTCCTTAGCGGCTTTATATATTTTAGTCAAACAAAGAAACCAGTTGCTAATCTCTACGTGTGATGACGACTGTCAATTAAAGATGAAACGCAGTATAGTTTTAGTTCTACTACTTGAATTGACAAGATTTTAACTTAAATAAACAAGCGGCTACAGCGACTGCCTAGTCGCACCGGTCTTCTGTACAGTTCCTCCACTTCCAATGTTGAGGCGCACACCTCTATACTACGCACCTGAAACAGATACCTCTATTATACTAATCTAAAATTAGTAACCATCACAATTGCCGGTTAAAAATGCGTTAGCTTTTAGGCCTATTTTATACTTTAGGTGTAATTGTCAGCTTTTAGGCCTAATTTTAACCAGCAGTTTTAATTTCGTAAGTAGCAGCTAACGGAGATTTGGATTGTATAGTCAACATGGCATTTTTGCTAAAACGGTGCGCCTTCTGGCACACGGTTGCAGTGTCAACAACGTAACGCGCAACGTAGCTTTTATAGATCAGTGGTAATAGGGAAGTGGCGAGAGAAGTGCTGTTGCTGAAGCCAACAGTGACTCGTAGCAATTTGACGTTGCCGTGGTAACATGATTTTAAGCCTAATTTTCATTTTTTAGGCTTAATTTCTTTTAATGCAGTTTTAATTTCGTAAGTAATTTCGTTTAATTTAACTCCGATTGGCCTAATGGAGAATTTGGTTCGACGGTAAGCCTCATGCAACAATGCGACGAGACTATTTTAAACGAAGGTGAAATCCATTTGTTTTTATTGCGTGTTATCTTAGGATTTTAATTCGATGATCAAATGTTATTATTTAATTTAGTTACGTCGAAGAGTCTATAGCTATAAGGAAGTAACAATGTTTTAATTTGCCATGTGATTTAACTAACTTTTCATACTAAATCTGACGTTGTAAACCGTGATTTTAACGTTAAGTGTTTGTATATTGTCAGAAACTGGCTTGTGCATAAAAGTCGTAGAGCTACGCAATCACCGCTGTAATCGCTTCTTGTGCCTTTATTTACTTGTTTTTATTTATTTAACGTCAGGGAGGCAAAAATTAATGTAAAACCATTGTTCTGGATTTACATCGTTTTAATTTACGAGGTTACTCTACCATTGAAACGGATAGCTATCTCAGCACTCGTTCCCGTCGTAGTTCGGCTTCCTAGCAGTGCGACCTTGCTGTACATTTGCCACTCTACAGGCGGAGTTTTCATGACGGAAAGAGAACTTAGAAAATCAATAGGCTACTACTAACTATATTCTCAAAGCTACTTTATGTGGACATAAGGTAAAAAAAAACTGAAAACAATAGAAATATACTTGCATCTGTATTAATTTAGACACAAGGTAGTGTGACGCAGCAAAATGGAGGAGATGACATCATCCAACAATTGTTACATCATCGATTATTATGTGGTTAATTGTTTCACAGTAAATTGTTGTTTTAACGGTAACTTCCTGGGATTTCCGCTTGAACTTCTCCAGCTAAATTGTCTTTCGCGTTGTCGTGGATCAGATAACTCAGCTTGGGTTCGTGCTCCTTAAAAAAAACAAGATAAGAGAAGGTCCCCGTGGTATCCCGTGCTCATGTCAATTGTGGTATGTCAAAGATCCTGGGTTTGCCGGTTGGATTTCTCTAGCTAAATTGTCCCTCTCATCGTCATGGGGCAAATAACCCACTTTAGGTTTGTGATCCCTAAAAACCAAAGTAAAATAAAATTCAGTGTTGATTTTAGCATAGCGGGAAAAATTTCCCACGCCCTACAAATCGTTAAAAAAAATCATTGGACTCACTCGTCTGTGAAAGAGTGGTGAAGAAAAATTAAAAATTAGGTCACTAGGATCTTTATGCATAAAAACGGACCTCAGCTTTACTTATTTCTGTTGCAAGCTAAATACCTAAACAAGTAGGCACAAAATACCCACCTTAATTTCCACAAACCATTATCACAGCAGTTATCATTAAGGCAGGTTATAATCCTCATTTTTCGTAAAGCCAACTCAGTTCAATTTTGCTAGGTGGGTCGTTACTCTGTATTTCAACCAAATTCTAGCATTTTATAGACCGAATTATTATTTTTACCAGTAGCCAAATGTGGCCATAACTCTTTGTTGGAGGCATCGCGTGTTGCCTGCTAGCGTGTTTCTAGATAAAACACTATGCCATTGCGGTGTGCTAATGCGATGGTTCTCTAAAACTGATTATTGTTGCCTTGCTCAGCGCATTTCTAGATTTTATCACCGCATTTTTTGTGCTAAGCTGTGCCACACCGTTAGTAAACTACGAGGGACTAGTGGGCTACAAGTATGAAACTTGTACGTCCGCACTATATTTAATTCATTTCGTAGAAATAATGAACGGCCGAGCTCAGGTGCGTAATATCTAGGTTGTGCCAGACGTTAGCCAGTAAATCCAAACATCACATCCATCTCAGCCTGTTCGAAGTAAGCTGCGACCACTGATATGTATTCTACCAACTAGAGCGAACTACGTCACACCAGGAGTATCCATGTTGTATTTTCGATTTACCTTCCACTACTTGTTACAAGGCCTTCTGGGAGAGAAGGTGGAGACTTCGCCTTTTGGCTCTATGCCAGTTGACTTAACATCGCCAAAATCTCATTTACCAAAGCAGTGCTAACAGGCATTAACTTCCTGGCATGCACGTTAACAGGTAGGAGTTGGAAGGCAAGATACGTAATTATTTCCTCAGTCGGCCTTGGCTTAATCCTCGCTTCAGCCTCATTTAAAAGCTACTGCTTGCGAACTGAAACACACTTGGACAATTTGTAGCACATATTTATCTGGTAAAATAAACCTAAATAGCGTAATTGTTAGCATACGTTTTCCGCAAAAGTTAAAACGGTCACCATGTTCGACACCTGGCCGCATGAAATCAGGACTCAGTTGGCAGACACGTGGGGGAGGCTCGGCCTTCACGTCTCTGCATGGTTACACTTGGCTTTTAGAAAGGTTTACTTCCATTATTGTCGCATTTAAAAAAAAAAAGTTGAATACGTAACGAAAATGTCTTCAATTTTCAGGTAATATTTATACGTTAACTGGCGCATGTGTAGTGAGAGAGCGTCAATACTCACCATAGTGAGACGTGAGTCTGTTTAATTTTTAATCTCTTAATGTGCGAGCTGATTTACTATCGTTTCTTGACGCTGAATGACAGTGAATCAACAAGCAAACGATTGAACAAACAACAATTTTCATAAGAAAAGAAGTGTAACGTCAGTAAGAAGATATATTAAAATCCATCGTATCAGTGTGCGACCGTCGGAACAAAAAAATGTCACGTATCGATATGTGACCATCACGATCGGAACACCAGGGTTCGATTTCCGGCTACACAATGATACATTAAATTTCTTCGCGTAGATGGTATCACACTGGTCTTGACTACAGTCCCCGGATGCTACGACGGGTTTTTTGTTTAAAGCTTCGTGCAAATTCCTTTACTCATTCGTCCAACAAATTCGCACGAACACGTTATTGGCTGCTCATTAGGTAACCACATCACAACATGCCTTAACCACATCACATCGTTAAAAAAAACACTAGATGACAAGTTATAAAAATAACAAAATTAAAAAATAAATAATAAAAAATAAATAAAATAAAAAAAATAACACAGTAAGTTCCTTATGACAAAAGAAAAAAATTAAAGGTGATTTCTATTATTTGGTCATTTTTAATTATCTTAACGAAACTTTGACGACCCAAACTTGTAGGCATTCCTTCGCTTAATTTGTCTTAGCTCTCAAAAGACGTTTGTTCCCAAAAAAAAAAAATAATAATACGCATCAACAAACAGACATGCGGGCAGGTGAAATGCCACAAAAAAAAAAAAATTTCCATGGTAATCATCATTTTTTTTCTTCCCTTTGTCCCGTCCGCGTTTTTCCGGATTTTTAGTTGGCAAATAACACCCCGTAAAAAAAATAATGATACAGGTAAAAAAAATAAAAACGTTGACAAGCCCGCATCAGCCGTGTCACACTCGCAAAAAAAATCATAATATGCAAAAATTATAATAATAACAATCTTACTTCCTTGAGTTTATTAGGGAAACCAAATCCGAGCGCCGGCCGCTGAAGATGCATTACATCCTCCTGGCTCCCGTTATTAGGGTGGAACCAGGATAGAATAATAAATTGGCGTGAGCGCGAGGAGTGTGTCGCGACGCGGTGAGCGACGGGTTCTCTTCTTACTTGGAGAAGGGTACCAAATAATTCGAAACAACCCTTCAAATCTTGACTAACTTAGTCGTGGAAGTACCCGGCTTACACGCAGTGCACCATGACAGCCGTACCGTACGACAAAATGAAGGTAGGACATTTTTTTTCGATCCAGTTTGTCCAGGTTCGGTATCTTCGGCCCAAATCACCGGTTTTGTGTGTTAGTGCCAGCGATCAATTTTTAGGTGTGCTCGTTCTATGTTCTCCAAGTGTCTGTGTCGTAATACAAGGATCTTTTTTTCCCCCCCAAGCCATGGCCGCTCACGACAAAATGCGAAAGGTATATCGGAATTCGAAACTTCGGGTACTTGTACTTGTACGTGTGCGGGCCGGCCGAGTACTGAAGTAGCTTCGCGTTGCGTGCGCGTGTATGGGACGAAGATCCCGCGTACAGGACGAGTAACGCTTGCACGCTACTCTTTTTTTTTTTAAAGTCGTCACACGTACCACGCCACTCTTCCTCCACCAACCCCCCTCCTTCCCCGTTAAAAAGTTGATCCGTATGGTTTTAATCTGTTTTAGTTTATTCCATAATTTTTGTGTGTCGGAATTTTGATGGCTCGCGTCATGAGATTTAGTGAAACGTGTCGTGCCGGCGGCGTCGTTTGACCGGCAACAACGTTATGGCTAATTCGACTACGAATTTTCAAGTTCGTTTCCGAATTTAAATAGGTTTTTGGTAGAGATCAGTGTGGATTAGATTTACGCTGACGTAAAAATCCGAAGTGTACTTAGATAAGCGTGCTGGAAAAGTCACATGCAGCACGGGTCACAGCTCATTTTTTTTCCATTTAGGCCTAATCTTCAAAAAAAAAATACAAATCTACGGATTTTGAATGAAGTGTCAGTAGGAGATGACAGTTTTGTTAAACAAGTATAGGTTCACAGCTCACAGTTTGTCATTTAGGCCTAAGCTTCGAAAAAATACAAATCCACGGATTTTGAATGAAGTGTCAGAATAGGAGTTTAGAGTTTTGTTAAAAACGAGTAGGTTGAACGGTGGTAAGAATTGCTCTTAGTCTATGACACATTTCATAACTAAACTTGGCTCATTTTTGCACTAAAACTGCGTACAGCTTTAAGGAGGATTTAAAAAATCCTTACTTTCGCGTGATGGTACCGTTAAATCCGTTGGTCATGTTTTAGATGTAAGAACGCTACGACGCTATTTCGAGTACAGGCATTGTTGAATTTTAATTCAGTATATATGGCCGCAAAGTAGACTCATTTCTGATTCGAACTAATGATAAAGTTCTTGCTTGTTTCTCACGTACTCAAGAAGCGAGTTGCCGTCAAACACGAATCCCGGATATAACGCTATTTTGACGCAATCGTTGGCCCACGTCGAGTGCAAACATGGTAACGGATGCGTCAAAATTACGTCATATTTCGAGATTCATGTTTAACCAGAACTCTCCTTTGTAATGCTTTCGGAAATTGACCTGTGTTACTTGCGTTACGACGGATTATGGTGTGAGGTTTCGCACCGTAATTCCCCGATCTGGTTTAATCTTAGATGGTTGCCTACACATTTAGTGCCCGTGTGAGCGAACAAACCAAACTCGCTGAGGTAGGTTAGTGATAGTAACTGGAGGAACAGGGGGATAAACACGGCAAACGA
>JAHWFP010062868.1:0-15373 GCA_023313725.1 Lithobius niger
ACACGTAAGTCCAAAAGGCAACGTAAGTAGGTTTGCGTCTGTATTTAGTTGACTGTTGTTGAACCGTCGTCTTTCCGTCATATTTAATGTTAAATAATTTACAAACATGACTGAATTTATCAAAGAATCATATTACTTATTATTCTGATAAATAACACCAGTTTATCGTGCCAAGAGTGTGGCATTTGTTAACCCACGGTTTTTCTTTGCTGTTTGTGGTTTATTTCCTAAATAATCCAGTTTGAATTATTTACGATAAAATGGCTCCCTGCTCTGTCCAGTTCATACGCAGGGTGGCTCACGAGTCTGGAGAAGCCTACTGTTATTCCAAATCTACTGAGAGGATAACCACGAAAATGTACGTACATATACTATGGGTACGTAGTAAAAAAAAACAGAATGAAAGTCAGACCATTAGGATTGGAGTTATCCTTCAAACAAGTTAGTCATAATAGCTTCACAGCGTGTCTTCTGGGTATCAGCTGAGAAGGCGCCGTACCAAACGAAAGTATCGCAGTAGTACGGGATACAGAAAGAAGTTTTTTTTACCTAAGCAGAAACGTGTGGTGCGTTTTCCACAAAACTGGGAAGTGGTTTCGTGAAGCATGCATATCGTTCAGTTATATTGGAGGGGTGGGGTCTGTAAATGTTTCCTTGAGTGGGGAGGGGAGGGGCAAGACAGATTAATGGCTTTAGGCAATGTTTTTTATTTAAAGCAAAGGGGATTCGTTAAATTGATTCGTTTTATTATCAGTCATGTCAACCTTGTATTGGAGGAGGGACGGTATTCGTCCAAATGAGTGTTGCATCTTCACTTCCTTCCTGACATGCAGCAAAACTTTCCTCCACCCCACCCCCCTCCCCACCCCTCAGGTGTAACTGAACGTATGAAACTTTCGTTTGGTACGGCACCTTCTCAGCTGGTCACCATGAAGACATGCAGTGACGCTATTACGACTAACTTGTTTGAAGGATAACTTCTTCCCTAATGGTCCGATTTTCAATCTGTTTTTTTGCATTACCATTGGCTCACGGTTCTGTACAACTTTCCAATTTACACCACTATTCTACGACGTATAGTTCAAATTTTAGGATCGTGATGACCTAGAAGGACCAATCCAAAGTCATTTCAAATAGCATCGTTCCATGTCCCCCGACCCATAGTATTATATGTATGTACAGTTTCGTGGTTCTCCTCTTAGTAGATTTGGAATGGCAGTAGGCTTCTTCATATTTTTGAGCTACCCTGTATAATCAAGATAAAATGGAGGATGAACTTTTTTTTTTTAATGCAATAGAAAGCTCATGTACGACTTATGATAACTTCGAAGATTAACCCGATTGGATCAAGCAAAAGTTCGGGTCGTTTCCACACGTCACGAATTGGTAGCCTTTTTAGTCCAAAATCGTCACCAGAACGATTCGTCATGGTATAGACTCTCATTCACGTGACAGCAATATGTTACAAGACAGTAATATTTCGAACACAACGCAGAAGTTTATTTACGTACGGCACTTGCTGTTAAGATAGGTAGAAGCTTTCATCACGATTTCTGAAGCTTATTTGTCGAATTACACACCGAAACACAACATAAACTCGCCCATGTAACATGGTGAATTAATGCAAATAAATGCAATATTCCCCACCCTACCCCTTTGTTTACACCTTGTTTCTGATTGGTCGATAGTCGATTCATTTGAAGTGTTAGACCCTTGTCCTCCCAGTTACCCTCACGAACCAACCTCGGCGAGCTTGGTTAGATGGGTCACGTTATTTACTGGCTGAGGCATAATTTGAATACTGTATGTATAGGCAATCGTCAAAGATTAAGTCAGATCAGAGGTTATGACACGAAGTCTCACATAATCTACGTGATTAATTAGTACACGCAACAGGGTAATTCTTCGTAACCCAAGTTACACAGGTAAGTTTTCGAAGCTACCCTTAAAGATTAGGGATTACACACTCCAAAACAGGATTACATTTATTCTAGATTATCTATTAGTTGATCACGTACTGAACACACGTAATGCTGAAATGTAGTTTTTTTTTTGCACAAAGCCGAAAGTTGATGAAAACAATTTACGTGGAACGTCTATATTCTTTACTTAACACAGATCGTCTAAATGACAGAATGTACCTTTGAAGAGTGAAGGAAACTACACCTTTTATTTATCTTATGCTCATTTTGTAAGAGACTAAAGCATTTTTCACAATTTGCTTGAACTGTATGCTGAAAACTATCTTATTCTTTTTTTAAGATTGCGTTATGCTGCAGAATCATATTTGTTACACGTTCGAGGCGAATGACGCTCTTCTGCCATTTGCAAAGGCAGAGGGAAAATGTAACATCAAGGGAGGAACCCTTGCCATTGCAAAGGATCAAAAAACCCTCGCTGCACTAAGCCAAGCTATGTAAGTATGGTATTTAAGTTGTGGTTTCAATAGTTTTGTGTTTAAGATAGCCATCAACCTGTTAATAATAACGGGGTATTCTACAGCGTATGGCTGCCACATCTGCAAGAAGCAAGTTCACAAGCCTCTGTCTAAATATGATTTGATCTAACCTCGATGGTAGCCTTAAAGGCCCAATTCCATTTATGTATGATCAAGAAGCTAGCGAGCCTAGCTAGAAGAAGGCTGCGAAGCTTGGGTTAGAATACTGAGACACTGAATACCCCATACACGAACGTCTGGCCTAGCCAAGCAGGGCCATCTCATGTACTTCTGCGCACCCACCCTAAATCGGGGATAGCTAACAGGCATGATTCAGTCCCAGTTAACCACTACCACCAATCAGAACGATGCTACGATGACGTTGCACGCAATATGAAGTGTGTATCCCTACACTTGATCGTTTTATCCCTCACGCTTAGCTATACTTGCATTGTGGATACGAGATGACTCAGCACAGAGGTAGTGTTGTATTAATCAGGGCTATGAAGTGGCACGCATACTGGTCAAATTGTGATGCCCTCCACTATTCTCCTCCCTTCAAAAAAGACCACGGGCCGAGAAAAACGGGCAAGAAAACGGGCAAGAAGGTCACGGGCAAGACCATGGGCTAGAGAAAAAACACCGCAAGAGACTATGATTACTTTTCACAAAAGTCTGGAAACTTGCTTTTGTTACATAAAACTAGAAAATAGTCCACTGATTCCAAAAATGGTCATGCATGAATTGAAAAGTCTTGCAGTAAGAAGCTATTAGCAAAAATGTGCATTCATATTAGACTTAACAAAGCCACGCGAATGGCACCATTAATCCTTCACCACTAGAGCAATTGCTTGAGTAAAGTTGTGACAGTGAAGTGTGATGATGGTTGGCAGGATAGCCAGATCATGCAAGCTAGGTCACAGAGCATGGTTAGCTATACTAGCTGGCTGGCCTCGTGCAAAGGGAGTTGGGTCCGTTCGTGCAATTGGGGGCACACTTTTATTAAAACTACAGGAAAACTCCTATATACCAAAGAAAATAAAGCTTCTGGCAATGTTGAATCCAATGGCTGGGTGCCAGGAAACGAGACCGGCATCTCCCACACAACCTTGTGATAAGCGGTGTGAAGCGAGAATTACAATATGGTTACTCCCACGTCCTACAGACGTGTAGGCATTTATATGCTCCTGATAATAAAGATGTGTAAAAATATCACTCGTTCTGCGAGTAATCCAGACCACGGCAACTTGCACACGACCGTATTGAAATAACTTTGAGACGAGGAAGCTGTTTTGCCATTGTCTTGGCTCGAAGAACAGGTCAACTGGGGTACAAATGGCATGTTTTGCTTCTCGGATCGAAGTGCGGCCGGGGAAGTTAACACTTTGGTAAAATCAGATTCTGGCTGCGTCGAATCAATTGTGGCGTGCTGCCGTACAGCAGGACTCGCAGATTCTATCTTCTATAGCTTCTCTCTTCGCATGGATTCTCCGACTTCCTTTGGATTTTTAGATCTTTGTGTAGGTCTATGCTTCTGACAAAATCTAAGTGAAATAGAGTGAGGTTTTGAATGCTTGTTTCCTGACACTGTCTTTTCATAATTGTGGAACATGAAAGTAGGTCGATACACCAAAATATAGGGCTCATTGCAGATCAGCCATTAGGTGCAGTCCAACAATCGATTCACAAATATTAGCTTTTTTATTTGGGGAATTATTTTTATAATTTTTTTATTTAATTTAATAATTAGTTTCTGTGAGCCTTAGGTCACTGGAAGGTTCTTAAGCATTTGCGCTTAACCTGGTTAATTTAGAACCTTAGCAGGACTAGACATTTTTCTTGAAGGGCAACTTAGCTATTGTGCTCTGGTCCCATAAACTGACAAATTAAATATCTATTTACACGCTCCAGTACCCACCCCCCAAAAGCACAGCACAAACTGTCAAACACGGCAGGGGTAGCCTTAAAGACTGGTTCCTCTCTCGCTTTCTCTTTTACCTTGGGATTCAGACTCTACCTGCAGTTCATATGTTCACGCTGACCTCTCACTGTTCCGAGTTGCACGTACGTTGCAGATTTGCTGAGACAAAAAAAAAGTACAAATCTTACAAAGAAAAAGCAACAAAACCAGTATTTAAAAATTCTGGTTTTATTCCACCCTCTTTAGTCTATGATTCCACCCATGTTTGCAGGGGCAGTTCTTCCTACCCACCATGGCTCCACACTGGCTACGCTACCAACTTATTGCATAATAATAATGCCTGCAGTGCTGTACTGAACCACACAATTTGATTTCACATGTACCAATTTCAGCGTGACTTGCCAAAGTGAGTCATGCTTTCGTGCTAGCTTGGCCAATTTTACGTACAGCACGGTTTGCGCCATTTATTTCGTGTGAAATCCAGTGGTGTCGTGACGTGCCATGCAGTTTGACTCACTCTCCCAAAACGAAAACAACAACCGGGAATCATAATTTTTTCATAAACAGTTCAGTAAAACTTGCTACATAGCTCTCCATGCAGTCAGCAGTGTGCAGAAAAAAACCCTTTTAATCCGACTTAAGTCACCTAACCTAACCTAACCTAACCTAACCTAACCTAACCTAGCTACAACAACAACAAATCAGTAATAAACTAGAGGGTGCTAAGTAACAAAGTCCGGCGAGATCCGGCCCGCCTATCTAAACTGTTTATGAAAAAAAAAAAATGCGGCTGGGAAGAGGAGATGATCGGTTGGGGTGGGCTTTGGGGCGGTAGTGGAAGGAAGGAAAGGAAAAAGACTGGAAGTGGGGGATGGTGGTGAAGGATTGAAATGACCACAAGGTATTCCTACAATACAGGAGGAGTGAACCAGAAACTTGAAAACCATGGCTGGCCAGGCACTGGCATTTTATTACGTGTGAAATCAAACACTGGTGTAGGCTTGGTCAACTTAGCCATGGTGTTACTACAGTATTTAAAGTTTCCGTGAGAAATCAATACTAGAGACTGCCCTGGTGTATTGGAAAGGGGAAAAAAACCTAGGTTCAAAACCAGGAAACTGGGAATTATGGAATGAAATAGGCTACAGGAAGACAAAAGCAGCCTACAAGACGAGAACGGTTTGTAACCTTTCTGAGATATTTTGCTATAGGATGATGAAATATGTATATGTATATGCATGCGTATGTATGTTTTGCAGTCTTTCCAAGTTCGGTGTCTGGAGTCCGTGGATTGGGCTTCATGTTAATGTGAACAACACCTGGATCCACGGCGATGGAACTCCCCTCAATGTATCAAGCTTCAATCCTTGGGCAAAGTGGCAGCCTCGGTCCGGACACGACTGTGCAAGATTATATTCCCTGGAAAATAAGACTTACTCAGAAAATTGTTCTCTTTTATTTTCTTACATTTGTCAATACCACGGTGAGTTGAAGATTACATGTCTTGATCAAAAGCTGCGCATTTTGAATGACTTAAATGTGTACTAGGCAAGGCACGGCTTTCTGCTCAATCTGTACATAGCTATGCTGTTTTGGATATATTGTAGTATTATTTCTTATGGTTTAAAGGTCATATCCTCTTTCTATTTTCACGCATTCAACATAACATAGCGTTTGCAACATTTACACACGCTTGATTGGATGTAACAAAACCGTTTCCTATGTGGGAAAAAGTAGGAAAATAAAAAACTTTACACCATTTATATACATTTGAACGAATGTTGCAAAACCCAGTCATATAGGAAAGCCAAAAGGAAGCGTACCTTTAATGAAAGTGATCACAGAGGACTTCATTGTTCTGATGTGGTGTGGCAATTTTATTTTACCACCGAAAATTATTTTATCTTAGCTAATTTACTAGACTAACTTAACTTTTAAAAAAAGCAAAATTTGGCATTTAATTGCTGCTTTCAAGGCCTAAGTTAATTAATTGTGTTCCTAATGCACCCCCCTCCCCCCATCTTCATACAGTATCTCGAAGCATCAAGTTTAAAAACGATGCTTCAAACTGAAAGAGATGTGTTAAAAACAACTTTCTATTAACACATGTAACCATGAAGATTGAAAAGATTTACTATTTTTGCTGGAAATTGCTCACTTCGCTCGTACAATCAGTACACTTTTTCGGTTTTTTTTTTAGAAACTTGAGTGGTTTATGTACCTTTTATAACCTACATGCCTACATCTACCGTGCATCCAATCAGTTGAAGGGACTCAATTTCTTAATTTATGTCAGGTTGACTATGATTTAAAATACGGTGAATTATGATTGTTGATGTGTTTAAATTGTTGCACAGCTTATATCGTTTTTATTTGCCGGATAGAAAATAAATTTACAACTTAATGTTTAAATCGTTAGATTTAGAATTATTTTTGCTACTCGTTTACTAACTACAAAACAATAGGCACACATTTACCCTGAATTCAATTCATTTGTTTTAGGTGGGAAATTTTTTTTTAGTTGTTCCAAGTTATTTTAAATAATATACCTGAATAATACATGTCTGATCAAACGTTGACATTAGGTACTGCTTTCAGAGCAGTTTTTCACATGTTCATCGTTGCCTTAGGTCTGGAGGAGTAGGCATACGAGCAAGCTCATCATATTTTTTAATGATATAAACTAACCATAAGCAGTGCTTGTTCATTGCAATAATAGAAAAGTATGTAATATTCTGCTTTACCTGGTTCTTTTTGTTTCCTTCCAGTGCATGATATTTCTACAGGATCATCTACCAACTTGAGTACATCCACTCCTGATAACGTAGAAACATCGGATTACAATGACTATGTGGAATACAGCATGGAAATTAGTGATGAGGAATTAGATTCAACAGATGGATTACAACCTGACATCAGTTTGAAGAGTGGAATCCATCAGGTAGAACCAAAGGTTGCTAATCCCCACGAAATACTCAATACCAACTTGAGTACATCAACTCCTGATGAATATGAAGAAACGTGGGATGACGGTAATGACTATATAGAATACAGCTGGAAAATTAGCGATGACAAATTAGATTCAACAGATGTATTACAATCTAACGTCAATTTGAAGGATGTAAGCCATCAGATAGAACCAATGGTTCCTAATCCCCATGAAATGCTCAATACATTTTATTCCTTCCTACCAGACATTTTCAATGCCAATACATCACTGAATGTTTCTGGGAACAACAACACATCACCCAGTTTCCATAATCCCACGATGATTGAAGGCTCCGAAGTCGATACATCACCGGTTGTCATCAGCCTTGATTATCAGACAGTGAAATGTGAATGGTATCGAGATTCCTGCTCCTTGCCAACATTTTCTGACAAAAACATTATTGTGGTTGAACCGCGTTCCTCTTACAAAAAAGGAGAAACTGTAACTCTGATATGTAATGATGGATACTTTTTGTATGGCAATCACCCTAAAAGTCACTTGGTGATGCATTGTAAAGGCACTGACCAATGGGATTCACCCATGAATGAGGATTCAAAGTCATGCCAAAAACACGATCATTTCAGCCATGTTCATCACACAGTCAAAGAGGAAATTAAACGGGTCTCTTCTGGTGACAATATCTCATTACCATGTACTGTATTAAGATTAGAAGGTATGAATGTAACAGGAGAACTCAAATGGTTATGGACAAGAAATCAGATCCCCATTGACAATAGTAGTTCATACACAATCACTAAGAATGGTGTAATTACTTTTTTATTCTTTGAAGAACTAAATGGTATATATGAGTGTTATGCTATGTGGGGTAAAACAATAGAAGTTGGAATTGTATCTTTCACTGTGACAGACAGAACGTGCAATGAATGGCTGGGTAACGATACAGTTTTCAACGTCTCAGTGGAAGAAAAAGTTTCTGTACGGTTGACTTGTGCTGGTTACACTGCACAAAATACATTAAGTACACCGGTTTGGTACAGAAATGTAACCAGAATTTGGAGTAACAATCACTTTGGTGTACTTCCAGATGGAGGATTATTAATTCGAAACACTGATCATTCCGATGAAGGGGTGTATGTATGTACCTATATCGACAAAGAGAGTGCTTGTTCTAAAACATTTACATCCAACGTTAAAGTTATTTCCACTGTTCAAGATACTTGTGGAACGCCAACAAAAACTAGTAATGTCCCGTGGCTAGTATCCCTCTGGTGGCAAAATGACACAAAACCGTTCTGTTACGGAACGTTTATTCACAAGGAATGGGTCGTAACGTTAGGGTCATGTCTGTATGGTTCACACACAAAGAAGATCCCTGACATAAGAATCAAAATAGTTCAAACCCCAAATATGACTGAAGTGGACAATTTTACAAGGTTTATTCCAACAGAATTAGTAGTGATACATCCAAATTATTCCAGGATACACAATACTGGGGAGGTTGGATTGCTAAAGCTTGGAAGATCAGTCACCACTCCATCAACTGATATCACGCCTATTTGTTTAATGGAATCTTCTGATGAATATTTCAGACATAGTAAATTGTGCAGGATAACTGTTCACGGTGAAACTGCTGGATATGGGGACTTGCACGGGCATAACAGTATGTTCAATGTAAAATCGTTAGTTGCCCATGATCTGGGCCCTGACTCAAAATGTCCCAGTGCACTAGCCGATCGTTTATTTGTAGCCAATAGTCAAGAACTATATACAGCTTTTCCCGCTGATATAGGATCGCCTTTTTATATAAAGAAGAACAATTGTAACTACTTGTACGGAATATATAACTGGAAAGAACAAGCGACAAATGGTCACATTTCTAGTTATTTCACGAAAGTTGAAAAATACATTGACTGGGTTAGAACTGTTATTGATGCTAATGATTAATCTTTAACTGCAAGTCTATATCAACTCTGCATAATCTGTCAAGGCTTTGGACTTCACTGGACAACATAGAATATAAATGTTGTAATTTTGTAATAACACGATGGGTTACAAAAAATACCCCTGCATTTTGGCTATGGTAGACCTATTGGATAACAGAAAAAAAAATATTGTAACTTTCCGAAATAAATTAATTATTTCTCTAATATGCACTAAATGCTTTCTGGTAGAATTATAGTCAATTGGTGAATACTCCTTTATGGAGGAAACAGTTTTAAACATTTTTGTGGTGAAGTTTCACTGCTAATTACAAATTTGTGTTCTGAAATGAGATCTTTGGCAAGTGTCAAGTATGTCAAGTATTAAAGAATATGTAATAAATTACAAACAAGTCATTATTAAAGAATGGTCTTGTTCGAAGAACTACACTAATTTGAGAAAGAAAGAAAAGACAACCGTCCTGTCTGGGACATCCCACTTACAAGCCGGGCAGTTTATCTACTGTACTGCTGGGGCGACTCATAGCTTCAGTCGCCACCTAATTCAGCGCACCTCAGTGGTACCTAAAGTTCATACAATCACGAAGTAAAGGGTTAAAGAAGCAGACAGGTAGCATCAAGAATTTATAGGGTTGGGGAGGAGAATTTGTAACTCTTAAAAAGTCCCTATTGAAACGTGTTACATCCCTACTAGTTCCATCCGAGTTTTCAGAAGGTGCCACACGTTCCATCGGGTAACGTTTGCTCATTTTCCAGCCCAAATCTAAAGTAAACTTAATTACAACGAAGCTAAACTAAATAATAATTCACAAGCTAGTTTCGTTTAGTTTAGTTTAATTTTAGGTTGAAAACTAAGTGGAAATTACTACATAAAACTCATGGCACCATCTGTAAACTTAGAAGGAACTAATAGGAATGAATCTAAGACGTTTCACTAGAGGGTATCAGTCACAAGTTCTCCTTCTGATCCTTATAAATTCTTGGTAGCATTAAAGACTGGCCTTCAGAGAATACAAGTTAATGCAAAAACTCTGAGGGTTAAAGGACCCATGAAATTTTTGGCAAATAATATAGTGCACAGCCCCAGTGGCCGCCACAAATTTGTGGTCAGAACCAAGATCACTCAAGGTTAAGTGTCAAGCACCAAGATGTCAATTAACACAGTGATCAGAGTTGGGGCAAGTTGGCAGTTATTGGGGCTCTAATATCACAACTTTTGTTGGTTATGGTAGACCTATTGGATAACCGGGGAAAAAATGTTGTAACTTTCCGAAACAAATTTTAAAAAACAACAGAACTAAAAGGAAACTGACAGACTGCAGAGCAAAATGCAGAATACAACATTCACTTGCATCATGATTTGGAAAACTGGGGGAAACATCCATGGCCCACTAAGGCAGCCTACCGAATTCCCAACAATACCTATGTTTGGACAGCACATGCGGACATACCCCCAATAACCTCGTTAGTGACAGCTCACCACCCACCATGCCTCGCAATTTAGCCCCTCTAGCGCACACTTGGGGAGCTCCAAAAAGAAATAGCAAACTGACTCACAATCCCCAGCCCAGGAACACGGGCAGGAGCGTCAACCCCAACCCAAGGTCACATCCATTCAAAGTCACACGCCCATTCGCAGCCGAGATAGCAGCATTGCCTCTCTTCTAGGCAAGAAATCCAACTCTCAAGGCTGATTTGAGGGAGTAGATCACAGCCTTTATCTTCACCAGCCTAGTCGTCATCCAACCCAGAATAGTCAAACTGATTCAAAACCAGTCGAAGATCACCTACAACCACAGGAAATCTCTCAACTGTGGCTTCTTCATTGTCCGATACCTTCGAAGCCAAATGGTCACCCATCTCGTTGCCCTGGATAGAATCCCCAGGAACCCAAGCCAGTTAGACACTGACACCTGCCTGCCAGGCAGTAGAAATCTTAAACCATCACTTGTCCAAAGTCAAGAAGCAAGAACCTAGCTGCCAGAAGCAGACTGGGAGTCAGACAGCACCAGTGAAACATCACAAGTGAAGTCCCATAGTGGCCAAAGAAATTGCAGCCAGTTCAACCAAGAAGATACTAGCACTTCACTCAAAAGAACCCATTGCAGACAGCGCACAACAAACGACAACACATACAGGCAGGGACCTTGTTTTGGGCTGCCAGCTGGGGTTGAAACCCATCACTGTCACTCACCTAGCAGTTCATTCAAAGACAGTGGGCTAAAGGAACAAAAAATACACCTGCCACATGTTTAGACAGGACGACTTTTCCTAGAAAAGACGCTCTAAAATGAGTTCAACGGCGAATGTTGAGACATTTTAGCACCGGACGATTTTAACCTAATTTGAGCATGCTGAATCCGAATCTGCCCGGTGCCAAGTCGAATTTCCCCTACTAAGCTCGGAATTCAAGATGGCGTCCAAAAATAGCGACCAAAAAACAGTTTTTTGCTTCTAGTTCCTAAACCGTTCATCCGATCGAAAATCAACCGGTTACCAATTATGTTAATAATAAAATTTCCTTCAGAAAAGGTTTTATTCATATTTTTCGTAAAATTAACTCTTCTGGCCGAAATTCGTTATTTAATTTCTATTAGACAGTTTATGCATGCTATAGATACTACAGATCATAATATTATGTGTATTATAATTCCTGACTTTAAACAACTGGAATGTTAGTTCTAATTAAGATCCACTACCATAATTAGGGTTAAATGAAAGGTGAAGATGTATATTTTCCTACAGGGTTAATTAAAATGATTTATTTTAATTAGAAGCTGAGCTACGGCAGTTTATCTACGTTGTAGCGCTTTGAATTGTGCGTCACTTTACGGCAAGTTCTATCTTTAAACTGCTGCAGTAGCGGTTCTAATTAATATAAATAGATGTTATTAGGCTTAGTTAAAAGATGGAGATATGTATTTTCGAACAAGCGTAATTAAAACGATTTATTTTAATTAGGAGCTGAGGTATGGCAGTGTATCTACGTTCTAGCGCTTTGAATTTTGCGTCATTTTACAGCAAGTTCTATCTTTAAACTGCCGTAGTAACGGTTCTAATTCGAATAAATGGATGTGACTAGGCTTAGATTAAAGATAAAGATATGTATTTTCCAGCAATGGTAATTAAAACGATTTATTTTAATTAGAGGCTAAGCTACGGTAGTTTATCTACGATGTAGAACTTTGATTTTTGTATATTTTTACGATAAGTTCAGTGTAGTAGTCGTTCTAAATTAGATAAATGCACGTAATTAGGCTTAGTTGAAAGAAGAAGATATGTATTTTCCAACAAGGGTAATTAAAACGTTTTATCTGAGAACGGCTGCTGTAGCAAAAAGCATATCACTATAATGTGGAAAAATTGTCGTAGCTTAGCTCCTAATTAAAAGAAATAGTTTTAATTACCCTTGTTGGAAAATATAAATCTTCATCTTTCATTTAAGCCTAATTACATCCATTTATCTAATTTAGAACGACTACTGAACCACTTTGAACATGGAACTTATCGTAAAACGACCCAAAAATCAAAGCAGTACAATGTGGATAAACTGCTGTAGCTGAGCTTCTAATTAAAATAAATCGTTTTAATTATGCTTGTTGGAAAATACACATCTTAATCTTTCATTTAAGCATAATTACATACATTTATCTAATTCAGAACGACTACTACACTAGTTTAAAGATGGAACTTATCCTAAAACGATACAAATAGTCCTGCATGTAAGCAGCAAATTTTTCAAGAAAACTGCACTTTGTGAGGATAACACCATCTTTGGTGTACTTCATGTCCACACCCATGAGAAACTTTTAGGAAGGGGTGCCCACCTGAAACGTGTCTAGACACCAACATGGCCACCATTTTGCTTTTAAAAATGGGCGCCATACAATAAAAAAACTGAAAACTATGCTAATATATGTAAGTTTGGTGTCAATTGCTAGGTTTTAAGATCTGCCGAATTCAAAAAACAGCTCTGAAATGTTGCCAGGGTTCCACGCGACAAAATATCCAAGATGGCGGCCAAAATGGTGGCAAAATTCAAGTGTTTTTCATAAGTTTAAAATGTACTTATAAGGTAGAGGCAGATTTGCATTAGGGCTCAAAAACGTGAGTTCGTTTGCAATGACTATAGTAACTGACAAACATGATGTCAAATCTGTAGTGTATTCGTAATTACGAGCTAAGCTGTGGCTGCTTCTCTTGCTGTAGCACTGTATTTTCTTCAATTTACCATAAGTTACACCTGCAAAGTGATGCGGTAGAAGTTCTAATTAAGATAAATGGATGTATTTGGGCTTAGATATCATGTGGAGATGTGTATTTTTCAACGTAGGTACTTAAAACGATGTATTGTAATTAGGAGCTAAGCTACAGCAGTTTATCTATGTTGTAGTGATGTGGGTTTTGTGTGTATTTACCACACGTCACATCGTTAAACTGCTGCATTAGCCGTTCTAATTAACATAAATGGATGTAAGTAGGCTTAGATGAAAGATGGAGATGCATATTTTAGAATAAGGGTAATTAAAACGATTTACTGCAATCAGGATCTAAGCTGCGGCAGTTTAACTATATACGTGGTAGCACTATGCTTTCTGCATCTATTTATCACAAGTTATGCCTTTAAATTGCTGCAGTAGCCATTCTAATTAAGATACATGGATATAATTTAACTTATACGAAAGATGGAGATGTATCTTTTCCAACAACTGTATTAAAATATATCCATTAATCATAATTATAACTGCCACCACATCATGTTAAAGATGTGACTCAGAGAGTATTTGAATTAAGCATGAAGCTACAGCACAGATAAACACTTGTAGCTTATTTCCTAATTAGGATAAACGGATTTTATTACCTATGTTGGCATATACATTTCGCCCCCTTTCATATAATCCTAATTACATCCATTTATCATAATTAGAGCTGACACCGCATCATTTTAAAGATGTAACATGCAACGAAATGAAGTATGGAGCTACATCATAGATAAACAGTTGTAGTCCACCTCCTGATTACGATAAACCGTTCTACAGGAAAATATACATCTTCATTTTTCATTTAAGCCTAATTACATCCATTTATTTAGAACGACTACTGCACCAGTTTAAAGATTGAACTTATCGTAAAACGACCCAAAAATCAAAGCTCTACAATGTAGATAAACTGTTGTAGCTTAGATTCTAATTAAAATAAATCGTTTTAATTGCCCTTGCTGCAAAAAATATACATCTTCACCTTTCATTTAAGCCCAATTATGTTAGTGGATCTTAATTAGAACTAACATTGCAGCTGTTTAAAGTCAGGAATTATAATACACATGTGTGCTGTTGTATCTATAGCATACATAAATAGCCTAATAGAAATTAAAGGACGAATTTCGGCCAAAAGGGTTAATTTCACGAAAAATATGCATAGAATTTTTTCTGAAGGAAATTTTATTCTAAACACAATTGGTAACCAGTTTGTTTTCGATCGGATGAACGGTTTAGGCGCTAGAAGCAAAAATATGTTTTTTTGTCGCCATATTTGGATGCCATCTTGAATTCCGAACTTGGGAGGAGAAATTCGACTTGGCACCGGGCAGATTCGGATTCAGCATGCCAAAATTAAGGTAAAACCGCCCGGTGCCAAAATTTCTCAACATTTGTCGTTGAAAGTTATTTTTGGGTTTTTTTTCTTCCAGTCTAGTTCTTCCTCCAGTGTTTGTTGCAGTTTTTGTTGTTGGATTCTCATCTCCCCCCACCCCCTTAAAATAAGGCTAGCTTAATGAACTTCGTGCAGTCGTTACGCTGAATAAACTAACGATTAAGCGTCTACTAGTTAGTTGGATGTCCCTGACCTAACAGCTGTTACGTTTGTAATAAAATCCAGCTTTCATTGCATAATTTCATTGCGATGTTGATTGGTAGTTTGCAGTTTTGATAGAAACAAAAATCGGCTGAGCCCAGTACACTCTGCCTATGTTTTTAGATGCAGTCTAACGTTTGTCTAGTTTAAGCAGAACTATCGAAATGATTCTTAGTTTTCCTAGTTTCACAGTAGCCTACGAGTGGAAGGATTAGTTAAAGTTAATGTTATGATATTATATTTGCATAAATTAATATTCACATAAATTATAA
>JAHWFP010062874.1:0-21020 GCA_023313725.1 Lithobius niger
TTTGTGCAATTATGGTAATGACTAATTTGGTACATTGGATATGCTTCCATGTTACTAATGGGACTAAAGTGCTTCAGTTCTGCGTAACTTGCAGAAAAGTGGAGTGTTAGAGCATTGCCATCAATTTGCGTAACATTTTACATATTTTAGGGCAATTGCTAAGCCTACTTCCAATGAACACTGCAAGGTTTGCACAAGGTCTTTTGACAATGCTTGAAGTTATTAAGCAAGATCTTGAATTCCTTGAAATTTGTTAACTACATGCTTGAAAGTCCTTTAATTGTTCAACTATATTTTTTGTGTTAAATTAAAATAATTCCCTAGCTTTCAGCGAGATAAAGACAAAAATTGCAGTTTTTTTTTAAATAACTTGGTCGTTTGTCGTAAAATGTTGGTGAGATTATCTTTTGAATTTTGTTCTGTGTGCTTTCAGTCAGTTGCATATTAGGCTATTTAAAACGAATCTAAGGGGGTGGAATGCCGAAGGGAAAAGACCCAAAGGAAAAAGCTTTTCCTGGTGAAATTCGAGCCAAGAAAACTGACCAAACCTAACCTGTAATATTGTAAAACTATTTTTTCCCCCAGCTTTTTTCCTGCGCACAATTTAACATGAAGATTTTAGTATTTTGCGAAATATTGTTGGCTCTTCTGCAATAAAACTAGGCCCTATTTGAACCTAAGCAGCTTTGTTTGATCAAGTTCGTTGAGTAATAAAGGTCTCTGAGAAAAGTTCTTGAAAAATTATAATGATTTGGAGGAAGGGCTTGAAAGTTGCTCGATTTTTTGTGTGATGTTGTACGAACCCTGACTGCAATTGTGATGGATGCCGCTGACCCTAAAGAAGCTATATGTAATACGGCTCATAGGATAGTAATGTTGAAAAAAATGTCCTCATTTCTAATCTACTGGCATACTAGTTAGGTTCGGTAAAAAAAAATCCTTAAAAGTTGGTAGCTTTTGAATTGCATGGGATAACTCAATTTTCACGAGTAAAATGAAGTTTTGGACCCTGAAGTCATTTAGGGCTATCCTTAGAACATCCCTAGGACATCCCGTTTGGGCTTTGAAGGGGCTTTATATAAGTTTCTAAGATTGTACCTATGATCTCCTATGAATGTACATGGAACATCCCCAGGACATCCGTATATGTTATATATTAACCTGTTTATAGGTCCCAAATATGTCCTACGAATGTCGTCGTAGGATTTATTTGGGACGTCCTGGGGATGCATATAGGTGGGACATTGGGATGTCGGCAGGACGTCCTACGGACTTCTTCATGACGTTATTAGGACATGCTTGGGATGTCCCTAGTAGGTCCTACAAATGTCCTTGCAGGATATATTTGGGATGTCCTCAGGATGCATATAGGTGGGACATTGGGATGTCAGTAGGACGTCCTACGGACTTCATGACATTATTAGCACATGCATAGGATGTCCGTAATAGGTCCTATAAATGTCCGAAGGACATCCTGTGTATGTTGTTTGTAGGAGGTCCTAAGCACGTCCCAAATATGTCCTATAAATGTCCTTGTAGGATATATTCGGGACGTCCTCAGGATGCATATAGGTGGGACATCGGTATGTCAGTAGGACGTCCTAGGGATGTCAGCATGACATTATTAGGACATCCGTAGGATGTTCTCTTCGTCCTGGTATGATTTCCTACGGATGTACTTAGGATGTCATTGTGCTATGTGGGTTACTACCCAGTGGTCAGCAATAAATACATTTTGACGAAAAACTGGAAATCCTCCTACAATGACCCATGTGATGATCAAGTGGTAGTATGGTCATACGTTTCCTGCTTTGCTTTACGTTGAAATTATTTTTCAATTTAGTAACATGCCAGCATATTCGTAGCAGAGAGCATTATGGTAATCCTCTACCATAAATCTACGACATATAATAAAAAATTCTAAAGCATCAAAAGACAAAATGCCAAACTTCACAAGAAAATTGTGTTATTAAAGTTCCATAACAATATTCTAAGAACAAAGAAAACATGCAACAACCGTTCACACACACGTTCATTCCGAAGAGACTAGAACTAAGCTAACCATCGGGTAGTAAGGGTCTAATGCTTTCCAGCCTTTTACTGACAAAATTTTACACCTAGACCCTGACTGTCAAAGCTTGTCCGTGTTCCTTCTAGGTTATGACTTTTAGATCCTTACTCTAAACATTTAACGTTCCGTTTTTGTTTATTTTAAAAACATAGCTTAGTTTGGTTTAAAACTATATGCGTTTAGCTGAAACACGGATTCTTTCATTTTACCCATCAACAATCAATTATTGGAAATGGTGCACCAAGAAGCACGGTAGCAATGACACAGCATGCGCACGAAATGCACCAAGAATTGTTATGCACGGTAGCAATGACGCGGCATGCGCAGGAAGAATGAAATAAAGAACATTTTGCCGGCCCCCAGCCTGGCCGGCTAAAAATGGTTTCTTTTTGCCTAAAACATACTTAAACCCGGTAATATTAGTATTACATTCCTCGAATGTGATGTTCCCCTGGAGGTTTCTTCCGGTTTGTAGACGCCTGCTTGCATGTCCCACCGCGCATGCGTGGCGCGGTCCTCCCTTATAAAAGCGACAGCACGCACGCTATCGGCATTCATTTTACTCTCTATGTGTCAGGTGGTGGCTCGAGAGGGGAGGCAGGGCGGGAGTAAGGTTTTAAGTATGTTTTAGGCAAAAAGAAACCATTTTTAGCCGGCCAGGCTGTGGGCCAGCAAAATGTTCTTTCTTTATTGCCAAAACAACTTAACCTGGTAATTTTAGCATTACCAGTTGATCTCGTCAAAGTTGGTGGCGGGTACCGTCTGACCGAGCGCCCCGGGATGCAAGCAGGCTTTCCCCCATGAATTCTTTATCTGTAAGAGAAAAATTCGCACTTTATTCAGAACACTTTGGGCTTTAACAGGAATTTGGTCTCTTTCGTGGGAATTGGTGGCCCTGAAAAGGACCGTTGTTAGAGGGTCTTGCTTCTGGCTGGATGGAACTTGCTTCAGCTTCGTTCTGAGTGCTTAAGGGGGTTTGACCACGGTTCTGGCTGCGACGATTGGACCCAGCCGATGTAGTCCGGATTCGTCCTTCGTCATGTCTCTCAGGTAGTAAGATGTGAAGGTGGATTGGTGGCGCCACGTTGCTGCTGTCAGGATTTCTTCAATTGGGGTGGCGTTGTGGTGGGCCCAAGATGTGGAGATAGCTCTTACTTCGTGCGCCGCTATTCTCATGCTCTTGCTCAATCCGTGTTTGTCGTAAGATGCTTCGATTGTTTTCTTGATCCAGCGTGACACCATGGCAGCTGTTGTTTTGCTGGTTTGGAGGTCCACTGGAAGGAAGAGTTGATTTCTGCCTCTCCGAATGTCTTCGTGTTGTGTGCGGGCCAGGTAGAAGCGGAGAGCTCTGACTGGGCAGAGGAGGCATTCTGGTTCGTTCCCAGTTAGGTTGGAGAGGGCAGGGAATGTAATGGGTTGTATCGGCAGCCGTTGCTGGCGTTTGAGCTGCCACCATCCTGTGCTGATGCGCCGGACGTTTGTGGGTAGACCAGGCGGACGCCATTGATTGAAGACTAAGGTCATTGGCCCCAGCTCGGCGCCGGTATGGAGTGGTGGACTGTTCCTGGGCCTGTGGCGGATGTCCTTACAGAGGAGCTCCCAAGAAGTTCGAGTCAAGTCCAGACTGTATTATTATAGGCCAATGTGCGCATGCATGCCATGACGTGCATTGTAGTCATGGTGTCATGCTTTGTTTGTCATGCATGGTTACCATTGGTATTATATTCATTCCATTCCAATTCCTCCGAACTGCAACACGTAGGAGTGAAATCTTAATTTATGTGCCTTTTGGACCACCAAATATTTCGATCTTTTATACCAAAATTATTCTGCAACATATGTAAGTCTATGTAATTACCACCAATACTTTTCCCTAATCTTTAAGTCCAGCCAACCGCCAATGTAAAACCGCAAGGGTTATTCCGTGTATAAGTCGGGCGAGCATAAAATTGCAACCTCCACCGCAATAAAAACCCAATGGAACCAAATAACCAGCGTCATTTTTACATGCCAAGCCATAACATCAACTACCACTGAACACCCGTCAATACAGGGTTTCGAGGGTTCGGATGGTTTTTGAGTTTTTGCTCTGAAGGTTGCTCTTGGGAAGAGTGTGACCGAGGAGAAATTCGGGCCGAAGATGCAGTACTCCGGGTCTGCAGATAGGGCTTGAATCTCGGAGCATCTTAGACTAACTGCCAGTGTTACGAGGAAGACAGTTTTGCGAGTCATGAGGTGGAGTGAGCTGTCTTGCTTGGGTTCGTAGGGGTTCTCCATTAGTGATTGTAGGACGATGGAAGGGTCCCAGTCGGGTACGGAACGTCTTGTGGTAGGTCGATCGTCTTCGTATGAGCGTAGCAAGGCAGCAATTCGGTAGTCCTCCAGTAGGGCGGTGCTACCGGCAGCTTTGAAGACGGAGTTTAATGCAGACCGGTAGACGAGGATAGTGGAGCCTTTGAGTTTGTCAATGTTGAACAAGTCACCGAAGAAGCTTAGGAGTTCGGGAAGAGAGGGGTTGAGTGGATTTGTACGTTTTGCGATACACCAATGAATCCATTTAGACCAGTGGCTGTCGTACATGCGGTTTATCGATTCTCTGGTTGCTTTGGATGCGATGCCTTCTGCCTCTTCTTGATGAATGCCAGCCTTTTTGAGGAGTTTGGTGATAGTAGCCACCCGTGTAAGTTTAGGAGTGGGAGGTTCGGGTGCAATTTTGTTCCTTTTTGTTGTGACAGAAGATCTGATAGAAGAGGGAGACTTCTTGGAGTGTCGACTGCTAGGTTTAGGAGGAGCGGGAACCAGGCTGCGGGCGGCCAGAGGGGGGCTATTAGGATGAATAGACCCTGGCTTACTTCTATTTTTCCGAAGTACTTGTGGGAGCAATTTGAAGGATGGAAATTGGTAGGCGAACAGGTTGTGCCATGGGAACGTGAGAGCGTCTACTGCTATTGCTGAGTCGTCCGGAATCGGCCTGATGTAGTGGGGAAGTCTGGCATTGTGCCTCGTGGCGAAAAGGTGCAGCATTGGTCTGTCCCAGATGTTGAAGAGAGATTCGCAGATGGATTTCTTGAGGCACCATTCGCCTGCTGGTGGTTTCTGTCGTGAAAGAGAATCTGCAATCACGTTCCTGTTGCCTGGGATGTGAAGCGGTAGGAGGGTGATGTTGTGTGGGATGCACAGATTGAAGATTTCCTTTGTTAGATTGTGAAGCGTTCTTGATTTCGTTCCACCTTCTTTCCTGATGTAGGCCAGGGCTGTTGTGTTGTCCGCCTGGATCTGTATGACCTTGTTTTTGATTAGTGGAAGAAGTGCCGGAGGGCTAGAAGGATTGCACGTAGTTCCAGTCCATTGATGTGGTCTTTGAGGCTGGTAGGCCACAAGCCGGAGATTTCCTTGTTACCTAGGTGTGCTCCCCAGCCAGTGCTTGATGCATCCGTGAAGATTAGGTGGTCGGGTGGAGATTCCTGTAGAGGAACGGATTTCGACAGATTTGTGACGTCGGACCACCAGAGGAGGGATTCGAAGGAGAATTCCTTGTTGAAAGGGATCTGTCTGTCCGGATCGCTTTGGTTGATTGAGTGGTAGTGATGGAATGTTCTCACCATCCACCGACCGTAAGGGACCAGGTTGGCCATTGCGTCCATCTTTCCGATGAGAGACTTCAGTTCCCGGGCGGAGAAGCTTGGTTGGAGGCGGAAGAGACGGATGTAATGTAGGAGGTCCTCTATGCTTTCTGGAGACGTGGAGATTGATGCCGATCGTAGGTCGAATGTGGCTCCGAGGAACGTGAAGACTTGTTCTGGAAGGAGACGTGACTTTGCTAGGTTTACGCCAAACCCCAGGCTGTTCAGCTTGTTGATGGTCTTGTCCCTGTTGAGTTCCAGTTGGGCGGGGTCCGGATTGTTGAGGGCCCAGTCGTCGAGATAGGCATTGGCCTGTATTTGGTGCTGGTGAAGGTGTGCCAGGATTGGTTTGAGGACTAAGGTGAAAATCGTTGGGGCTGCATTTAGGCCGAAGGGGAGGCAGCGGAATTCGCAGACTTCCAGGTTGTAGACGAAACGAAAGTAGTGGGTGATTGCTGGATGAAGGGGGATGTGAAGGTAAGCGTCTTCCAGATCGATGGTGACTGTCCAGTCGTTCTGCTTGAATGATTGGCGGATGGAGTTGAGGGTTTCCATCTTTAAGTGTTCGTTTTGGATGAACTTGTTGAGAGGTTTCATGTTGAAAATTAAGCGTAGACCTCCTGATTTCTTTGGGTGGATGAAGATCGAGCTGTAAAAACCCGGGCCTGGGTCGGGCAGTTGGCATATCGCCTCTTTGCGTAGCAACTCCGATACTTCGTGCAACAGGGAAGCTGTTGTTTGGGGCGAGAAGTCTCAGGGAGGGGATGGCAACAGCGGCGGTTGATGTAGGAACGTCGGATGAAAGCCCTGTTTTATTATCGACACGATAATATTATTATCTTATATATTATATTATATTATTTTATTATCTTCAGATTCGTAGTTAATTCTTGCCAGGCCGGGAAAAAGTGGCGTAGTCTGGCCCCGACCGAGACCAGCTAGGTGCAGGGTGTCATTGTTGATTTTTCCGGTGTATTCTTCTACCCCCGGGAGATGAGATTCGGCTCCTTCGTTAGGGGGTAGCGGCGCGCTTCTGCTGGGAGCGTTGGCCGACGCGGGAGCGAGGAGCGTCGGTACGAAAGGGTTGCTGGCTTCGTTGTTGAGGAGCGGCAGTGTCGTCCGGGCGGCTAGAGTATTATGCCGTGTTTTTGTGCCAGTCGTCGGTGAGGCGGGGGTTGGCTTGTTTGTTCCTTGAGAACGGGCGGTTCGAGGGCATGGAATGTTTTTGCGGCCTTGGTTTCTTCGAGACGTCAGGATGAGGAGCAAGAGTCGGGATCAATCCTCGGAAGAGAGTTTCAGACTCGTGGATCAGTTGATTTCTAGAAGTTTGATGTGTAGAAGTTCAGGTTGTTTGCCGACGACAGGGCGATGTCCCGGAGGAGGAGGGTGTTGTTGAACAGCGCTCTCGTCGCCCAGTTCATGGCATGGTAGGTGGCGAAATTAGCTTTCTGCAAGAGTTGGGATGTAAGGGACGGCAAGTTCTTGAGCTCTTCTGGAGTATTGTCGGCCGACAGCTTCTCGCATAGGGCATTGATGGCGGTGTGGAGGACGTCAGCTTGGTAGGCTTAGCCATAGGCATTTGTCGTTTTCGTATAGTACGAAGGTTGGGATGTCGGGTTTTTTTGGTATAGACAACGAAGTGCCGAAGTCCATCTTGATTTCACTGCAAATGAATTCGCACTCCGGGTAGGTTTAGAAATTGCGGGGGTTTGTGGCGCCGTCTCCAAAGGATCGGAAGAAGCAGTTCTCTCGGCAAGGGCGTGGTGTAGGGTGTTCCGTGTCGAGAAGAAGGGGGTCGCCTTTGCCTAGGATGGAGCCTTCGTTGCGGAGTAGACACGTTAGGAGTGTCGTTGACTGACCCAGGAGGCAGCAAGGCTTGGTGTCTTTGTCTCTCGAGGCAAATCCAAGGCCTGTCGTTAGGCCACGGTTGATGACAGGAGCGTCTGGTGCCTTGGAGGGCTTGAACAGGAAGCAGTCCGGGACCGTCTGCTCGACAGTCTTTAAAAGAGCTGCGAACGACAGGGTGGCTTCGTCAGGGGTGTCGTCCGGGAACCTGATGCGTTTCTCGGCAGCAGTGGCAGGTGACAACGGGTGGTGCGACGACAGTCTGCCGTCCGGCTTGCGCTTGGGTGCCGTGGCCGGCGGTGGGGGGGGGGGGGAGGCGACACGCGGTGCCCTTCGTGGCTGGAGTTGGATGCAACCCAGTCCTGGGTGCTGGAGTTTCGTACCGATTATGTGCAGGAGGGAGGCGGCATCGGGTTGACTTGGAGGTGGCGGACAGTGTCATGTACAATTTCCCGTACGACACTGCGGCTGACGCTGAGGCCTATCCAGGAGGAGTTGGACGACAGATCGAGCAGCGAGTTTCGGTCCGGAGAATGGGCGAGTGTCGCACGGTGGAGGTTGCGCTTGGCGGTCCGGTAGGAGTCTATGGCGACTTGAAGGTTGTGCCGGAGGGACGACAGGTCCAATGGGGCGGGAGGCAGTGTGCGCTGGCCCGGGAGGAGTGGAGAGTCAGGCAATGCGACATCAGGATTAGGCGTGACATCTGGAGGTGTCGTGCGGGTAGGAGCGTGAGTGGCGAGGTCGAGGGCGGAGGCCCAGCGGCTGCCAAGATCGAAGTGAGCAAGAGCACGAGGATGAGCGTCGGACAAAGGATGGGCGTTCGAAGCGGTGGCCATCTTCGGCGAAGAATCCAATTTTCCAAACGACAGTCGGGGAACCGGGGAGCGAGGTGGCGTGGAGACACTTCTGGAGGAAAATGAATGCCGATAGCATACGCGCTGTCGCTTTTATAAGGGAGGACCGTGCCACGCATGCGCGGTGGGACATGCAAGCAGGCGTCTACAAACCGTAAGAAACCTCCAGGGGGAACATCACATTCGAGGAATATAATGCTAAAATTACCAGGTTAAGTTGTTTTAGCAATAAAATAACGTTGTTTTAAATTGTAGCCATTACTTTGAATTGTTGGGCTGCTGCAGGCTGCTGCTCCTCCTTGTGTAGGTTTCTGAGATTGGGTATTATATTAGTAGACTGGTTGTGTCCGTGCGCATGCTGCGCACCCCCCCCCCCCCCGCCTCCCTCCAGGTGTTTGGTCTTTGGTTTTAAATTTACCAACCGAAGATCGAACATGTGAATGGCTCCCACATATGCTCTCTTACCCACAATTACTTTAACCCCCAACCCCCATATGCCTGCCCCCTCCCCCCATTCACGCTTGCCCACCTCCCCTCCCCGAAAACGTCACCCCGTGACATTCTCCCTTTGATGCAGCCCCGGAAAAGTCGCTGGCGTGTGTTTGACTGAAGGTTGAAAAAACCGTATCACTGAGAAATTCAGCTTTCAGTAAGCAAGTAATCCCATGTTTAAGTTAATCCTTTGAAATAATTCACTTCGGTAGCGCGCATTGCCCGCCACACACACCCTCTCCCGCACCCCTCGAAAACGCCGCCCCGTGACATTTCCCCTTTGGTGCAGCCCCGGAAAAGTCGCATGCGTATGTTTGACTGAAGGCTAAAAAAAAGCCCTGAAAAATCCAGCATTCAGTAAGCAAGTAACCCTATGTTTAAGTTAATCCTTTGAAACAATCCACCTCGGTACCGTGCATGGCGACATTGTTGCAAGCAACGATTGTTGCCGCCTACTTAAAAACAATTCAACTCCTTTCTGGAAGTGAATATTTAGGAAATAAATGCGCCTTTCCATCGTATCAGGCTTCCAATTTCGAGGCCAAATTAAGAACCAATCGTCGTTTGGTTTAAAGTTGTCTGGTTTAGTAGACACGGGTTTTTATTTATTTATTTTTTTTAGCTCAAACGCCGATAATGGCACAGTCCACGCGACTAAAACTTTGTTGGCCGCTTTGGTACGACAACAATACCCAAAAACAAACCCAAAAACGGTGCGGCAGGTCTGGTAAGTGGCGCCATCTCTTCGAAGACTTTGGAAAAAGTGTTATACCCGAATTTGTAGTCCAAGGCCGTCAATAGACGGCGACATTGCAGGTTTAGTAAGTGGCGACATCTGTTCGAAGACGTTGGAAAAGTTTCCCAACCCGAATTTGAAGGCGAATCCCGTCAACAGATGGTACTACAGGGTGGGGTACTTGATTGTACGACGGAATGGCGGCCTGCTCCGTATTATATATGTAGATGCTATCCTTTAAATAAATATTATTAAGTTTTTTTATAATTTATTTAACAACTCTCTTGTTAAACTTTAGACGTATTTGCAGTTTCGAACGCAATTCGATTAGCACGAAATTTTGCCACAGGTTGGTGCACCGTGCTGCATCAGAGTTTGTGGAGCTACGAATTTGTTTTAAATACTCAAGATGGTGTATTAGGTCACAATAAAGCGTGCACCTTGCAGGCATACAGTGACAGGCTCCAATTAGCCATGACTTGAATACTCGATAATAAAATAATTGGGGTGTAATAGGGCGATATCTCGGTAACCAAGCATTTTTGGATAGGTGTTGTACACAATTTTTTGGACTTGTCTTTACCGCCTTAGTACGCACTGGAAATTTGTCGGTTTTATTCTGAAACACCCTAAACAATAGTATAAAAGTACATTTAACGTGCTGGAGTAAATACATTAAGAACTTATATAAATGTTCTTTGCCCGCCGCTCGGGGAATCATTGCTCCTCCCTAGCCCCGCTATGCTGCAGTACAATTTTTAACATGTCAGTGTTGGGACTGGTGGAAGTGCATAATTTGCGTCGTCTTATTTCTATTTCTATTAATAAAAAAGCGTACGTAGTACAAGTTCATTTTTACCATCAGTTCGAAAAATACATGTAGATATGAAAATCTTGGTACATCACCACCCCACTACCCCTCAACAAAATCCTGAATAGGCCCCTGATCGACATGTTTCTTACCGGGAGTCAAATAATACTGACTGCAAATAAAACTAACCGTGAATCCCATATTATTTTCAGCAACTCACCGATGGCTTGTGTAGCCAAGATGTAGAAAACAGCTAAAAGGTAAGCGATGTTCAACATGGCCTTCATTTTGTTCAAAGATAGGAGACTACTTCTGATCAATAGTTTGGTTCTTGCTGGTGAAATTCAAAATCCGTTGTTATATATACTGCTCAAGTGCAGTTTCGATGGTCTCATTAAACCTCTTTATTCGGCCATAAATGATTGAAACGACTCTTATTCTGCTTAAATATTAGTAAACGAATATTAACCACGCAATTATTTTATATTTTTTAGATAGAAAAATTTATTATGATAGTAAATTAAAGTTGAGTTACTTTAAAGATGAGGTTCCAAAAGAGGTGAATTCTTTAAAATGTAAACGTATTTAATTTAAAACCATCCAGATTCAGAATCATAAAACTTTCACCGACGACATCCGGCTTTCAAATACCGGTTTCCTTTAAAGTTCTTTAATATTTGGAAACAGGCTTAGGGCCGATTGTAGGCGGAGCAAACAGATCTTCATTTCAAACTTATATTCAGCTTTTATTGTTATGATTTGTTAATGCTCCTACAAAATCTGGGTCCAATACTGACTCGGCTAAGTTGGACTCTTTGCATTTTGGTGTGTGACGTATACCGCTGCTCTTTGCTGGTCTTCTTTTTTTAGCTTTTTTTTTTCAAGTATAGGCCTAAGCTGCGTATCATATTTTTTATTTTAATAGGCTTTCGTTTGCTCCAGCATTTAGTTTCTGTTTAGCTATTTGTAGCCTCTTTTCACAGTCCACCACCATCGCCGCTGACTAAAAATAATAAGCGGCTAGAGCGACTACCTAGTCGCATCCGGTGTTCTGTACAGTCCTGCCACTACCAATGGTGAGGCGCACACCTCTATCACGCATTGCAAAGCTATCTCTATTATATAATCTAAAAGCAGTAACCATCAGAACTGCCGGTTAAAAAAATGTGTTAGCTTTTAAGCTTAGTTTAGATTTTAGGAGTATTTATCAACTTGTAGGCCTAATTCTTACCTGGTGCAATAAGTTCGTAAGTAGCAGCTAATGGAGATTTGATTTGTATAGTACGCCTATTTATTTTTGCAACTTTGGGCACACTGTTACAGTCTTAAATGTAACGTGCAACGTAGCCTATATACAGATCAGTGGTAGTAGGGAAGTGACGGGAGAGACGCTGTTGATGAAGCCAGGATCTATACTCATAGTAACTTGACGTTGCCGTGGTAACGTAATTTTACGCCTAATTTTCCTTTCTTAGGCCTAATTTTTTCCATTGTAGTTTTAATTTCGTGAGTAGCGGGTAGGCCTAATGGAGAATCTGGTTCGATGGCAAGCCCATTCATCGATGCAACAATACGACGAGACTATTTTAAACGAAGCTGAAATGCTTTTGTTTTTATGGCTTTTGTTTTTTTTTCACACTGCGTTCTCTATTCTCATACTAGGCTATCGCCTTCCAGCGTATGCTCAATCTCCATAGCCTATCAGACAGCAGGGGAACCGATGGGATTGCGCAACTACTCGATACAGCTTCACGTCTTGAATATTTGCAGGTCGCACCGCATGCCTGTATCTGAACAGTGGGAGACGTTTGTATTCGTATAAAGATGTACTTTTTTTTTACTACATCAGTAATAAAACATGGAAAACAAACTACCTGTTATAAATGACGTCCCACTACCCACACACAGCCTCTTCACTGACCTCATTGGTATCTCCACAATTTATTATGTTGGGCAGGTGGACTAGCGACGTGTGGTTGCTGCATGCCACCAGATACTGAACCACAGTTGAACACCGATTACTAACTCATAGAAGAAGTAAAAAAAAATCACGTTTATTGCAGCATCTCAGAAGGTTAGCTTACAATTGTCACAACTAAGTGGCATCTCTTGGAACGGTGGTTAAGCTCACAATTTCAGTAACCGAAGTTTAAAAGCTGAAACATTCGCCATGATAGTAATGAAACAATTTGGATTTTGCTTTGAACAAGCTAGAAATTGTGCATAATGTTTAGCTTCTCAAAAGCAAAGTTGATCCAAAATTAACAAATTATTTCAACTTAACAACTCAAGGGGAGTTCAGGTGCAAGACTTTCTCCCGCATCGTGTTGCTAGCCCGCAACTGAAGAGGCAGTATCCGGACGGATAGGAATAGTTACTCGCTATGATGGTTGTGGTAGAAGATGCCAGGGAGATCCCTCCCCTACTTTTAGTGGCACATGCGTGTACCTGTATGAGCGTGATGAACTAACCCACCCACCTTCCGAGCGCTGAGCTTGGGGTCCAAACACACAATTCCGGTTTTCGCACCAACGATGCGCAATTCTACCATCTGATTGGTGCTTCAAAATCCACCCTGCAATGTCCAGCTATGCTGTTTTTCCCTAGGCAGTTAAAATTAAAACTTAACTAAGTTAAGATTTCGAAGTCCCATCGTGTTCTAGGCATTTACAGCTACAAATAATGGAATGTCCAATCGAAATATTCCAATAAATGAAGGAAATATAAGAAAAACAAAAATTGGCCCTGTGGGAATGAAAATCTGATATTTACCAACCGGCACCCAAATAATGCTACAATTGAGATATTAGGACAAGTTGTACATTAATAAATCGATGTAAGGATTATTCAAAACCCTTAGAAAATTTCGTCCAAATATATTAATAACCAGACTGCTTTTACAGTCCTAACTTGCAATTCAATATCTCGAAAGCAAAGTTTAAGATTCTACCAACCATTTTGGATTCTACCAAGAAAGCTGGGAACTACAGCAAATAAAATTAGAATGTTTTGTTACAATAAAAGCATAAAAGCATATTGCCGCCAGGGCTGCCCTTTGCAGATTTCTTTAACTGTTAGTTACCTTAGCAGTTGAAGGGACGTTAATTTGAAAACTTCCATTTTTTTTTTCCTGGTGGGTTCCTGGCCTACCGTTAATAAGTTTAAAAAAATGTAAACCTACCTTTGATGCAGCCATTTTCACAATAGTTTTTTTCCAAAATCGGTTTTCATACCCTAGACAGCCCCCGTAAACTGCCCTTTCACAAATAACACTTCTTATTGAAGTTAATACACAGAGCCTGAAGCCCAGCACGGCCCGTTTTTGAAGTCCATAGAACAAAGCGGATCTAGTGATAAACACACAAAAAAGTAATATTTATTGGTGAGAAACTCACAGTTACTGCTTGTCATGCCATGCATTCGATGCTTGGCCCGCCGAGAGTGGGCAACCCATGTTGAGTGCGTAAGCAGGATCCTGGTAACGTATCCAGGATGAAATTTTATGGAATAGGGGCGATACAAACCAGCTAAGTGTTGAAACACCATCTACCAATTCCGAATCCATTCCCCAAATTGTTGAGTGGTGGAGATCGAGCTGGAGGGGGGGGGGGGCCCCCAATCCTGTGTTCAAAAACCTGAGGGTGTCAAATTATAAGGCATTTAAGGAATTTTCTGGGTTTTGCACAGCCCACGTTCCATTCATTTTCTTAACCAAGAAATAAAGGATTTTATTTTTAGTTCCACTAATAAATAGTGTAGGTCTGTACAGCTTTAGTTATAGTTGTTCTGTGAGCCAAATAGTGGTCTGAATAATCAAATAGCAGTCTAAATTTAACCTACACTGCACTTTTGAACACAGCATCTCACGTCAGTGGGTCCCACCAAAGTCCACAAGTGGATTTGTCCGCGCGTCGAGTTGGTACAGCCGTAATTCATACATTGCCATGAGGAGGCATAACAATAAAGAGAAAAAATTATGAAAACCAGTACGGCAATGTAATAAACACTCTACTAAACAAGCTTTAATCATTAATCATTAGCCAGGCAGGTTAAGAATGATTTCTAAACTGGTGACATCATTTCATAGCAGCTGATATTTCGGAAGTCAAACATTTTTTTCTTATTTCCGAACAGGAAAACATAAATAACCTGTTAATTTTTGCATTCGATCCTCGCAATGTTGCGTTTCAATGGAGGGTTTTCAGTTGCACGTAGGCAGCCACCAGCTCGGGCGCGATCCTCCTTTATAAAAGCGCGATCAGCAGGGCATTTTCATTTTCCTCCAGGGCGTCTCCACACCACTCGGTTCCCCGCATTCTTCTGTAAAGATCTTATTGTGTTCGCCCGTTCCCCGAACCCGCAAAGCCTTTCTCTGCATTTCTTGCAGGTTTCTCTGCATTTTGGGAAGGTTGAGATGAACCGACACTGGGCATGATCATTGCCCGAGAACATAAAGAGTTCCTAAGGAAGGCAGTAAAGGAAAAACTTATGCTCAGATCCAGCCTTGAAAGGAACAGAGAACCACTCGGTGAGACATTGTACTACAAAACATGTATCAATCTTATAATGAATTAAAACAAATTATACGTTTCATGTCAAGATAGCTTAATCAGCAATTCCATTGGTATGTAGATCTTAGAAGGATTCGATTCTGGATTGGGGTTAGGCACCAGATGAGTTTTATTCAACACAATGGTTGCAATCGAGATAATTATGTGAACTGTCAAACGCTCTAGTTTATGGGTCTATTGATTCAGTTGGAGTTCGATATTCCGTTATAATGGAACTTTATAAGCTCCTGTTTGTTTCATTTTTGTGTTTGTGGATTAGCCTACTCAAGAATGTTTTTTATGTTTGTTTTAGGGCTTTCCAGGGCAGCAAAACAGAGCTAGGTTTCGTGTTATGAGAAGCCGCCGATGATACTGATATGAAATTTATTAAGCACACGACACTAGCAGAATAAAAAGGGAATGATACTTTGTAATAAGTATGTGAATTTTAATGATAACAAATGCAACAAGACTATGGTCCATTTGCATTAAGAATTTGGTCCATTTTTTATGGCTTTGCCGGAAAGTTTTATGCTGTATTTAATTTACTACCAGTAATAGTCTACGTTTGTAGTTTTGAGTAAAATGTAAGCAGTGTTTTATATTTTTGTGCCAACATGGCGCCTGTAATTTTAAACAATATTGCATGGTTATAATCCGTGTTTCCATTCGTTTGTGAAACGTATGGAGTGATAGTAATACAACATAAGAGATGACTCTGTTTACCATTTGCCAAGTTATGATCTTTTACCAACAATTCAATAGCGCTTATAGCTTCTTAAATCAAGGGATGTAAAAATTGATAGGATTTATGATGACGTGCCAATGAATTAAAATATTGTAAGTAACTTTCCAAAAAAAAACTATACAGAGTGATGGTAAAATTACCTCAAGTTGTGGAAACGGCGGTGCATTATGGACGGAATGTCTATTGCCTTGGTAAGTTTTCGCTCACAAAGACAGCGATGCCACTATTTGAAGTTATGTTTTTTTACGGGGATCGTTGGAACTTATTTCTTACTGGAGGTCATGAATTAAGTTTACTGACACACTTTTCCCGACACTTTTCCTAATACTTTTCAGATTGTCACCGTGCGTGCCCGTGCCGTTAGTATACTGTCTTCCACCGTACGTCTTATTGAGTTGCTCGACCACTCCCTCCTGCTTGCACTTCCATGAAGGTACAATGGGAGAGAGTCCACTTGCAATGCGGGCGTGAGGAGTGGGTAAGTGATTACTTATAAATTTGAGTCTTTGTACAGTAGTCGTAGTAATTTTGAGTTCAACTATCTTATTATGTAGATTTTTCACAATGGACGTCCAATCGAAAAACGAAAGTTTTGCTATTTATTAGTTCCAACAGAGGCGATGTCCTAATCGCTTCCATGCCATAAAAGATTTAGTTACAATTTGAAATAGGACTGGTCCATATGTGGAAATTACCTATCGATTTCAACATATCAGCCCTCAATTCATTTCAACCTAGGAGCTTTGACCTCAGTCATATGCTCCTTTTGATTCATTACAACAACGTGACTTAACCACAACTACAAACCACTTTCACAAGATCCCACACAATTTCCCGCACCCCACCAACTCAAACTCACTCACAGACACTACTATAACATCACACGGCCGAGGTCTCTCCAGAATGATTGGCAGACATCTCACTCACACACTGACACCAATACACCACAGCACTGGGAGGAGAAGGGGGTGAAGTGGTGGGGTCGGCCCGCGGGGAAAGCCAGGACTACGGCACGTGTTGACACCCGAAAACAACTACGATATGCAAAGTAAGCGTTTAACCAAAGTAGGAACTGCCATCGACTCTGAAGACGCCGTAAATTATTCTCAGATCGGTACTCTGGCAACGGACGTTCAGAAACTTAAAACTGATTTGCTTCCTGCCATTACTCTTCTCGCCGATGAGTTGGCTTCCACCATTTCTAGCATAAAAAAAAATACGTTGTACTTAGATGAAGCTGATGGGAATTTTTACGTGAAGAAGACGCAAATTAAGGGCATAGCTTTCCCCCGGCAAGCTGCTGACGCGGCAACAAAAGTATACGTCGATAGGAATTGTTTATTACAGGATGACCAGAAAGTATACTTCAACGCAACGCACAAACTGATTAGAAATCTTAGCGAACCTACCTTACCGAACGATGCCGTTACTAAAGTATTTGTCGACAGCAACTGCTTGTTACAAGACGAGCAGAAAAAATACTTCAATGACGCGACCAAACCGATCAGAAATCTAAGTGAACCTACATTACCGAGTGACGCGGCTACGAAGCAATTTGTGCATGAAAACTGTTTCATGCTAATCAGTTTCAGCAAGAAAAGCCCATTGGCTGAAGAAGTCGACTGGCTCGTAACTTCAGGACCTTTTTCAAGCTTCATAAGTACTAGTTCTGGTTTAATTTGTAAAGCAATTTTATACTGTAGTTATCCGAGCATAGAACTCGTTGCTAAGTGTAAAGTAGAAACGAAAACCTTTTTGATTACTAAAATAAAGGACAAGCAGTCAAGAACTAGCATTTTCGACATTCCTTACAAAATAGAAAAAAATTCGGACATCGCAGTACACAAGCTCGAAGATTTTCACACAAAAGACATTTATTTCCAGTTAGATTTACACGTAACTTTTTAACTCATTTCATCCTGTCTAAAACAGCTTCGTAATTATGGACCTTAGAGAAGGCGCTTAGAAAAAATAGGCAAAAGTGACCGCACCATATCTGGTCAAAGTTTTGTAAGCGTTTGTAATTGTATTTAATTCCCAGTCCAAAGTATTTAACCACAGACCAGGGAGGGCCCATGTTGTCAAAACTATCGAAATAACAGGATTATCCCGAAACGGTTGAATAGGCGACCAATGACTTCCGTCTCCATCTTGGAAGTCTTCCAAGTTAACGATTCCATTTTTGCCAGTAGGCCTAAGATTTAAAGGAAGCGTGCCTTTATTAAAAGTACCTCTAAATTTTGGAATTTTCATCACTCAAAGACCTCAGCTGCCACGGGGCAATTTTTCTTTCTTCGTTTTTTCCTTAATTTTTTTTCTTTGAGCCAGAACCTTCCACTTGCTTGTGATGTCGCACGAGGTCAGCCAGAATTTGTGCATCGTTTTGTGCCTTTTTTATGGCAGGTACCACCCCAGCTGTCCCTCCTGCCAACCCTCCAATACCGGCTAAAATTGGTCCTAGCAATGCCAACGACAAAAGGCCGCCTTCCTTTTTTCGCAATCTTGTTTTGAGCGTCATTATTATCTTTTCTATTATTATTGTTATTTAATAAACAACTTCGACTTTGCCTCTATCCAACTTTAGATTCATTTTCCTGTCCTCAATGAGCAGAGTGTGACAAGTAGTATTAGCCGGTACTGCAGCCCTAAACTTCAGTTTGACTTGTACGTTCACAATTCCCGATTGAAGCCTCTCAGACTGTTTGGAGCAATCCAACACCACGAGAGGAAAGGCTTTCTTGAATTGAAGTAAGTCGAAACTGAAATCGTTTGTGTCGTAGCACAGCTGCTTAAATTGCTGCACCATTCTGTACTCTCCAGTCGCAAACTTAATTGTTCAAATCGAGAAACGGATAACGCTCGGAATTAAGAGTCACGTGAGCATCTTGGAGACTGTAGTGGTCAAACACGCCCGGGTTTTTGACTAAAAAGTCCTGCCTGTTGGTTTTTCGACCGCGTACGTAGTCAACATGCGCCAAGTGAAGCTGGTGTTTTGAGGGAGCTCGCAGCTACCGTAATGGCAGTGCCTAATCCACGGTCGTGCTGTGGTCGATGAGATTGTAGAGTTTAAATTTTTGTTCGTCTGAAGCTACGACGTGGGGTACTAGCCAACTGATTCTATTCAAAATGACTTTGCTATTGGCCGCGGCCACTGCTTTAAAGGTGGCATTCGTGTCGCTCGCTCGCATGACTGTGACCACGTATTTAGTGCTGTAGATTAGCTTATCGTAATTTTTGAAAAATCCCATGATGTGTTTCAACGGGATGGCAAAGGTAAAGCTTCCCTTGGGAGTTGATTCAACGATGATGGATGTGTGTCGCTGTTTGAACCCCAAGTTGTTGCTTAGCTTGGCATCCACGGAAGCCGCACTGTCAAGTTCCCAACACTGGTCGAGCAGAGCTGGTTGCTGCGCCGTGCCGTAAGTGAGCAGCCCCTTCACCAAAGTACCGAACCCAGGATAATTTAACTCGTCGACTTGTTTATCACCTAGATGGTATTTGGTATTTGAAAACAGGAACATGGGAGCATTATTAATAAGACTAACTACGTCAACGTCCGCGTAGGCATCGTCCTTCAGCAACCTTCCTTTAATCAGGAGGTAACTGTTGGCAACGTGCAGAAATAAATCTTGGTTTTCAACGTGTATGCGGAATTCTGAATTTACGTTGAGATTGGTGCCAACAATACGGTTGTATTCGTGGTATGTGTAAAACTCGACCGATGAACCATACACTAAAGGTTTGTTGATTTTTAAGCAATCTTCTAATACGCTCATTTTCTGGATGTTGTCATGAATTTGACGAAAGCTTTATTTCTAGGCGTCAAACCGTTTGTTTTTTATTATTAGAGTTTAAATTAAGAAAGAGTCCTTTCCCTTTTTTCAAAACACGAGCCTTTTTATCCTTTGTTTTAAATTTCACTCGTAGATCTCAAATGAAGATGCACCGTGAGCATCTCACCATTTAAATCTAATGGCTCGTTGGTCTGCGAAGTGAGCCAAACTCTTATATTTCTGATTAATTTGGTAGTCACCGGGAGGTAAATTAATTATGAGGGGACTCTGATTTTGAAACCGGGCGGACAATAGGGATAAAAGGAGTATAAAGTGGGCTGGGTGTCGTTGTTTAGGTAAAAATTACCGTTGATGTCGACATGCACGAAAATTGTATTGACGCTCATAATGTCGACGGTGTTTTGACTTTCACAGCTTCTGACATAGTTGCCTAAGTCAAACCCCAAGACTTGAGTCACACTCTTGTCATCCGAAAAAGATATTCCGTAATTCAGATCGGTAATTATCAAGTTGGTTCTTAAAGTGTTTAGATTCGGGAGAATCGTAATGGCATCCTTGTTGTGACCATTTGCATCTATCGTTGATTTGAGAAATTTATTCAAATCTTTGAGTTCATAAGCGCCGGGACTTACTAACACTTTCTGCCAGGCGCCACCAGCATTGATTGTGTACTGAACTGAGTCCAAATGGATGGGAGTGTTTCGATTAATTTTCAAGTCAGAGTCTCTGCCGGTGAACACGAATCGATGTTGTCTTTTTTTTAAAGAGATATACTCGGAATGAAAAAAGATTGTACTATAGTAAAAAAGTACAACCATAAAGAAATCAAGATGAAATATTGCGTGAAATGTAAAAAGTTCGACTTCTTACCAGTTGAAACCCCCAGTTTCTACAACTTCACAAAACAACAGACCGATGGAGATAGTGTTTTGCGATGTATGTGGTACAAAACAAGCAAGCTTCATTAAATTGGGGAAGGGACTCGTAAACAAAATCATAGATAACTTGACCCTTGAAATGTCAATACTACGGTCGTGGAACTCAGCTGAATAAGCGACTGGCACGAGGAGATCATGGAATGAATAAACTAGACGACGCTTGCAAAGAACACGACAGCTTATGCCAAAAGCATGGATTTAAAAGATCGACATGCTGTCGATGAAGTTCTCATTTCAAAAGCTCAAAGAGTGAGAGAGGATCCGACTCAGGCATGGAGAGAAAAACTAGCCGCTTCCATCGTTTAAAAAATCATGAAAGCAAAAGTCAGGTTCGGAATGGGATATAAAAAAATGGATCAACTCGTAAACAAATTCACAAACCAACGCGGAAAAATTTTCAGAGATGGGAGGTGATTGTAATGGGCCTAAACGATCTATGGCAGGCTGACTTTGTTGAAATGATACCGTACACTAACTTAAATAAAGGGTTTTAACTACCTGCTGACCTGCATAATGCCATGTCCAAGTTCGCTTGGGCCATTCTCTTAAATCTAAATC
>JAHWFP010062875.1:0-13763 GCA_023313725.1 Lithobius niger
GGGTTGCCATTACTATAAGGCTTGACCTCAATCTCTCATGTTAAAGCAGAAATTTTGACGCTTAAATCTCCTCCGTCTGTGAATATTTTTCAATTAAATTCGATAGACTTAGCCAACAAGCATACCAGAATCATTGTGTGTGCTAATTACTAACTAGTGCATAAATGTTGCTTAATGTATTGCATTTTTTGGGAATGGGTTTGGTCTTTGCATATTGCCAACTTACCTTAGCATCTTTTATAGCAATTTGGGCATATTTGTTTAATGTTACAATGATGATGATTTAGCTTTTATACTTTCTACAGAACGAAGACACTCAAAGAAGGAATAGAATAAGACATGATTCTACTCAAACGTCGGTTCTTCAGTGCGACACCATATATTTTTACATAGGGTGACATTTCACAGCCAGGCTGACTGGTTGAACCTGCGTAACAGGGTGATCATATGAGCTTTACATGTGGTAAAGTGTATACCATGGTAATGTGCAGAGTGGTGTTCGAAGTTCAACTATTTGGTGAGTGCCCCACAAAAGACTGCCACTTTTAATTAAACATTTCACTGTTCACATTCAGTGGCTCAAATTTCATAATTTTTTGCCCTAATGCTGATGTCTCCTGTGAAATCTTGGACTAACCAGTCTCTTTGAGATGGACAATTTACGTAACTGTTGCAGCCATGGTAACGACATCCCAGAGAAACCGTTTTAAGACTGCTGATGCCACCAACTGTATTATGGGACAAAAATTTTCCTTGGCATGCACCAATTCATTCAAGGGTAAGCGATCTTTCTCGGCTTATGCAGCAAAACTCAGTTGTCCCAACTGAACCCTACAAAGCTTTCAGATGTAGCAGTGGCGATGTCGCCAGTTAAATATGCTCAGTTCGTCTCTTGTCGAAGAGAGCAGTTAGCCCAAGGTTAATAATGCTGGAATCTGCACTGCTTTAGTCATCTAAGGTGATGTTTTTATTACTGGTGGTGTTATAGGAAGAGACAGCACTCCACCATTGCACGATGGCTATATCGTTTTTGATAAAATGAGTACTGTGTCAGTGTGCGATGCTAGTGCATTTCGCACTCTTTTGCTAACTTCATCCCTTCTGATTTTTGGTTTTGAAGTAGATGAAATAACTGCTCGTTAGTTTTGTATGTTGTGGGCTGTGATCTGCTGTTTTCCATAAATGTTTAATTGTTTATGTACTGTTTTTATTTAGTGTTTAGCAGAATTTACGGAATTTTGATTAACCTTCAGTGGTTCTTACTGAAGATTCCTTAAATTGGTGTACGAGTTATTGAGTTATGTTGGTCTCTTCACTTGTAAAATTGTGTTAGTTTAAAATAATTTTTTAAGAAATTCAATTTATTGTGTTTGTAGATATGGTCAGCGTACTTTACGTAATGGAAATGTGCGTAGAAACTTGAGTGGTGATTTACACATTTTCTTTGTAGAATCCTCCTCACTGTGTTACCAATGGGAGCCCTTCCCTGCCACACACACACACGGCGCATTGTAGACATCACATTGCATCATTTACTATGGTAAAATACACAAAATTGCGTCACTTCTGCTCCCAACTCCCCTATCCACTCGTGTCTGACCACTCTTTTTCGTGGCTAAATCCACGTACGATTTCGGGCAAGGAGGCAGATAGGAAATCAAGGTAACACAGTTTTGTTGGATTCTTCCTGGGAAAATTTTGATTCTCCTGCAAAAACATGTTCTCTGGTAGAATCTCCATTTTTGTGTGATGATTTTTGAAACATGCCATTATTTTCATACTGTATTTACGAAAAGTATATTTGTTGCACGTAGTGTTAGTAAATGGGGGAAGAAGCTGGAAAGTGTGTGATTGGGACGTTTGTTAGGCAGGTGTATCAATAAGTTAGACGTTTATATTAGATACTCGTTCTTTACCCTTTTAAAAACAACAGGAATTTATAGGAGCACGCGACCATGAATATTATGAGAGAAATATAGATTGTGTTGTAGGAAACCTTAAATTTCCGCTAGCAAATTACACCTGAGCGAAACAATTTTGGGTTATGTAATTCATGGAGCTTTATTGTACGGCACACACCACTTTTTAAAGCACTCACCTCTGTTTACCTCGCACATGTCTTTTTATGTCACATGCCGTGTTTTACGGCGCACTGTTAAAATACACGTACAAATTTACTTACGCCACAGCCGCCGTCGAAGAATCATTTGACACACACACACACCTCTGATTAAACTAGTTCGTCAGGAGTGCTCAGGGTACTCTTTTCCCAAAATCGACACATTATTATCCTTCTTGATTCGGGCATTTACAGTGTGCCTAGTGCAGTAGAGATACTCATAGACGTTCGTTGTTACCAGCGTACTTTTGTTCCTAAAACAGGAAACTTAATTTTCCTGCATGATTGGGGCATTTACGGTATGCCTAGCATGGTTAAGTTCATTGCACAGAAAATCTCACTTATATTTATAAATGCTGTATGTCTCAAAATCAATGTTTAAAAATTGTTTTATTTAATAAATTAAAACACAAGAACTTAGTTTTATTAAATAAAGAGTAAATCGGAGTACGGAGTAAATCTTAAAATCGATGCAAACATCAAATTCTAAAAAATAAATACATACCTCAAAATTTGTTCAAACTTTCGCCTTTATCCGTAAATATTTAACAAGCTGTTACAGTTAAATAGAAACCATGCTTGTTGCTGGCTCACCTGCCTTTTACGTTACCAGTGTGACAACTAAAGACTACCATTATTATAATATTTGATTTGGAGTTACATTAGATTGTAACTTTTCTGATTTGGAGCTTGGCTCCTTTAAGTTCGTTATAAAAGTTACTTTCTTGTATATTTATTCAAAGTTATATGTAATTTTTTACCTTGTATATATGTAAATAAATCAAGAATTGGTAGTACGGAATTGCAAGTACGTGATGCAGTAATGCTGTCACTGCTGTTGATGTTATCAAGAATTTATAGGGTTGGGGAAGAGAATCTGTGACTGAGACCCCTTCTGAAACGTCTTAGATTCATTAGGGATGGGTTGTTTTAATTTTGTTGACTTTGGTTCCAGTATCGGTTTTTATGCCCACAAAACCAGCGGTTTCGGTATTGGTTTTTGCCACCCTCATCCCCACCCAGATATTTCATGTAATAGTAGTATTACTAGCTTCTAACTCGCTCCTGCTTTAACTTTCGTTGGCGTCATGGACCATGGGTCTAGCTGTGGCACCATTTTCCTCTACAATTTTCTTTTTAATGACTGGGAGCTTTGCTGTCATTTATACGTAGAAAATGATAATTATAAAAAACAATTTTTAAATCACTCTTCGATTTTTCGAATACCGTACGAAAAACAGACACCAAATCGGAATCGGTTTTGGTTTCGGTTTTCAGTAAAAACTGAAAATTCGGTTTCGGTGTCAATTACAAACCCATCCCTAGATTCATTCCTATTAGTTCTGTCTAAGTTTATAGAGGGCGCCATGAATTTTTTTTTGAATTTCTACTTAGCTTCAGCCTAAAATTAAACTAAACTAAACGAAACTTGCTTAGTTTAGTAGTAATTTAGTTTACTTTAGATTTGGGCTGAAAAATGAGCAAAAATTACTAGATGGAATGTGCGGCACCCTCTGAAACTAATAGGAATGAATGTAACAGGTTTCAATAGGGACTTTTTAGAGTTACAAATTCTCCTCCCCAACCGTATAAATCGTTGAGGTTATGTATTGAAGCATTTATACATGCAGCTAAACACTTTTGTAGTCACCGAAATACAAGTTGTGGGTACTACCATTAGTTCAAGCAGATGCCAATCTGCATATAACAAAGACTTATTTTGCACTCTGTGACATTAACTTTTCCTGTATAGGATCACAGCAAGGTCTCGGCAACTTAAACCCTGTATCAAATTAAGGGCTTGTAAGCTAGCTGGATTCAGTTAGACCCTTTTCCAGCCCTTAAAAGTATGAAATTCTGAGAATATTGTCAATATCAGGCTGAAAAAGCCTGGAATTTACTAACATTGCAGTTTTTTTACGAAATAAATTTCAATCAAATGGGCTTGTAACGGGGGAAAAAATTAACTGTAAATGGACTTAAAAACTCCTCATCCTTGTAACTTGCTGTCTACATTTGTTCATGATTTCGACTGTGTTTGTTGGTAGCATCCACATATTACAAGTTATAAAATCCTTCTAATTGAAATTAACGATAGTTTTCTTATCCCTCTGTGATGAAACAATGTGATGTGTGAATGGTTTCTTTAACTGGACTCGGCTTCCACTCCCGTGTGCAACCACTGTGTCTTGCACAGTGTCTTGCAGCAGCAAGAAAAGCTAACTCTGTTCTTGGTCAGATTCGAAGCCACTTCTCGTATCTAGATATTGAAACCTTGCGTACACTCTACACCGTTTATATCCGCCCACATCTTGAATTTGCTGTTCAGGCTTGGAATCCTTACCTGGCGAAGGACATCCACATCCTGGAAACCATTCAACGACGTGCAACTCGCCTTTTGCCATCACTGCGTACCCTTACCTATGAAGAGAGACTTAAGAAACTTAAACTCACTACTCTTGTTGAGCGCAGAAACAGGGGAGATCTACTGCAGGTTTTCAAGCTTGTGCGTGGCTTTGAAGGTGCCGACCTCCGTGATTTATTTAGTGCTGCCCCACCTGTTGGGACCAGAGGTCACAGGTACAAGCTGCAAAAGCAGTACGCGAGACTTGACGTACGGAAGTACTTTTTTTCCAACCGCACCGTACACGCCTGGAACAACCTCCCGTCTCATGTTGTTGATGCTCCCAGCTGTAATTCTTGGAAAGAACGCTTTGATCGATTGTAGTTCCCCCCTCCCCAGCCATTTAAGCTTGCTTCTGGCTGTGTATTTTATATTATTATATATTATTACATGCTAAGCAGATGAATGAGGTTTACATACAGAAATGTTTTTTTTTCCGGGTTGAAATACATTTTGCTAAGAGTCATTTTGTTACGGGTCACTGCAGATATATAACATACTAAATTGAATGCAAAAAAAAAAAAATGCAAGGCATGCTGCAAGCACACTAAGCCTGAAAAAAGCTGGAAATTACCTGGAATTTGGTTTAGATGAAGATGTACCAACCCTGAATTTAATATACTAATTAATAATTCCGAAAATCCAACAAGTCAATAAATGCTAATAGATTCTGAGGTCAAGGCAAACATCGTTCGTTTTAGAAATTTGGTAAGGGTTGTTTAATGATTAATCGTCAAAAGGCCGAGACAGAGGGGGCGGACACCGTGAAAATTACCGCTCATTTTTCACAATGAAGACACTATGTCTTGCAAATGTTCGGTGGCTGGCTGCCATCTTCCTCAGGCACTTCGACATGTAGGAGCGCACGGAGGCCAAAAACTTTTGTCGAAGTGCCTGAGGATGATCGCAGTCAGCCACCGAAAATTTGCAAGATTTAGATAGTGTCTTCGTTGTGTAAAATGAGCGGTAATTTTCAACATAATTCTTGAAATTATGAGGTTATGACTCACATTTTTTACCGTGTTTCATTTTTGCTGCAACTAACAACCCAAAAAGTCCCATAATGTCCCTTGGCTGCAGATTCTATATGGCATTCACTTGCTAGTATCCCACCACTCGACCATTGGAGACCCCTCATTTCATATTTTCTTGTTCACATTTTTCGGGGTGCCTTCCTCACAACATTCGTGGAGCACATTACGGCTTATAATTGTTTCTTCTGCGTAGTGGCCTGCTCTAAAAATCGTATCTGTTGATGCAAAGAGGTAACATCTAGAGATGCACCGATGTTGGCACCGGACATTGGAAATTAGCCTTTTTAGGCTACATCGTCATCGGGGCATCGGCATCAGTTTTAGGCAGCAGATGTTAAAACATCGGAAATCCACAAATTTATAAATCATTTTGTGACAGCTGTGCTTATAACTAATTTCTGGGATCTAAATTCTAGGCCTACGTAAAAATTTTATTTTAATTCTGAAATCCTTTTAATATTTTTAACCCAATGAAAAATGTAACTCAGTTTCACTTTACTTTCTTAAACATCGGACCATAAGTTATCAGAATCGGATATCGGCCGATGTTTTATAAACATTGGAATCAGCATTTGAGCACATCGGTGCATCTCTAGTAACATCCTAATCCAGACGGTCAAACGTATTGCTTTAGTAGAACAATAAACAACAAAATGTTTGGTACCTCTGGACTTGTAACCTGCTATTGGTACAATGTTTTTTAACAAATTGAACAGAATACGACTGACTAAAAAGCTGAGGCAAAGATTCCAAGTCTTTGTATTTTTGTGATGGGTTGTGTGAAGCAGAGCAGCTTGTCATCACATGTTCGTCGGTAAATATCTCAGTTTGTATCCACAATAACTTTTGAGCCCCCCAGTGCCCAGTCATCTTATTTGATTTTAAATGTCCCATGTTGTTTTATGTCTTATTAACAGATTTAAGTTTGATAGTCAATAAAATTGGTTAAGGGTTTCTGAGATTTGTTTACTAAAAAATATGCACCGAAGCACCGTTATTAATGTGGAATTTTGTCCAGCGTTGAAAAATAAATTATACTCGGGAACGGAATAGAAGAAGCAAGTCACTGACACCCTTTGAAGACATGGCGCATGTATCAGTCGTGTAGCACACGCCCTTTTTACTCAAACGTATAAATTTTCGTTCACGTAAAGGTGATGAACGTTTTCAAGGGGGTGGAGGAAAAGAAAACAAAACAGCAGGTAAACACAACACAACAAACCAATCAAAAGTTGTTGTTGTTCTTTTGTTGCAGCTGCACAATATCTAAACGAAAATGTGGATGTCTATAGGGATATCGGTGCCTTGCTTCTGAATTGTTACGTCGCATTTGGTCATTGACTATATTCGGAGAAAATTCCACAAAATAAAATTAAAATACAAGACACTTGATGCATAAAGCAAGTGCTTTGTTTCATTATTTTTTTTATTATTAATGGTCTAATATCACTACAGAAATTCAGCCACTGACCAAACCTTATGAATCTTCCTGGCTTTTTTTAATCTCTTCAATTTTTTTAGGAGGAAGTAATTTTTTGTGCGAGTACATAACTATGTTTGTTTTTAGTTGAATTATGTTTGGCTCTTTTTGAGATCTCTTGAGCACCTTTCGAGACATGTCCTAGGAGCGTAGGCAATTAAATGTCAAGGCTGTTGTGGATTAAAGTGATGCAACATCGTATAGATAAGTTTTCAAAGTAGTTTGACGTTAGAACGGTATTGTGCATTGGGTTTAAAACTGAACTCAATTAAGTAACTGGCACATCGGTACTGATAGAATACTGGTCTCAACTATGAAAATGATTTGTTAACTGGTAGCTGTTGATGTTGGTTTGATATTAAAACCGTTCCTGTTTGTAGAGCTTCAGAGAATGGAAAAATCTTTAATACTTATTTATTGTGTAATTCCTTACAGAAAAAATTGTCCGTTTTGTTCTCTGTATTATAACTCGTATATTGTGTAATTCCTATCTACCAAAATTAAATTTTTTATTATTTATGTAAAAAACAATCATGCTTTGCACCAGAAATATAGGAACTAATTATAAAAATAAAAAAGTTGAAAATAAAACGTGTTCCATCAATGAATTTTGTTCTCAACCTGTTTTGTTTGCTATTCAGGTTTATGCAGCTTAGCAGTTCCTGTGTTCAGTGTACTTACTGTGCTACTGGCGTTAAAGTCGCACAATCACCTATTGAAAGTAGGCAGAATCTGGCAACATCTATGGTATCTAGTACTATCTAGCACTTGCGTGTATCAAGCGAATGAATGCACAATGTCATTTGTTTTTACGAGACAGACAAACCACGCGCCTTGTTCATTATTGAGTGAAAATTTTGTACGTCTTCGGTCTCCTGGGAGCAAGCTGTACAGGTTAACAATATCACTGCCGCTTGATGGCACCAGGCTATTTGCGAACGGTTTTCATTCAGTGATAGTGCCACTTAAGTTTGTTGAAAATCAGTATGTTAAAGGTGCGTTGTTGGCTGCCATCAGGGGGTCCATTGCGTTAGGTACGGTTGACACATCAGTGGCTGTTATTTTCTGTTCGTCTTCCGTCTTGCTGATGTTAGTTGAGTTATCTGTGATCCTACCATCTTTGGACCTTCTGCCGGCAATGGAGTAGGGTCTGTTTGAGGGTACCTGCTTTTGTTTTGATGACAACAAACAATGTCACTCACTCTCACTAACCTTTTGGCTGCTTGTCAAACGGTTAGATACGTCCTGACGGTATGATGAGCTACCGTGCTGAAGTTTGTTTATGATTTTTTGACGGCTCGAATCCGTATACAAACCCATCTAAAAAAAAATGCTTCTAAATACCAAATAGCGAATGAACGATGCAAGTGACCTGTCTGGCTCACAGAAGAAGACTGGTGGCACGAAGGTGAGTTACACCTTCGCAGACTAGAATTTCTTCATTCCAAGATAATTACCCCTTGGATAACATGAGTGTCCCGCTCCTCTATAGGTTGCTGTAGATTGACACGCTCCCATCCAAAACCATGGCACCAGAAAGCGAGAGGGGCAATTTTGCTAGGTAATTCCAATTGGAGCTTCCTAGAAACTTTTACAAGCCACAATAGGCATGAGTACGAGGCATTACGGGGTCCTACTCTTCCCGAAAATTCCAGGGGTGGCTGAGGTCAGGATCAAACCTGGGACCTCTTGCAGAAGAGAGGGTCATGCCAAGTTCTGTACATTACTGCGTAATTATGAGCACTCAAAAGGTTTGTAAATGCACTTTCACAGCATTGTGTATATCTGGAAACTGTTGAGTGTAGTCAAAAGTTGGCTTGGAGATTGACTCGATATCTGGAATATTTCTTTCCGTAAATACTAAGGAATACATTTGTAGGGGGCCCTTTACAAGATGGCGTATCATGTAATTAGGGGCCCATATTTCTGTGATGATGCTTAGTTACTACAGAAATTTCAGTAATTACATTTCAGTAGTTCGTCATACGATTTGCATAAGCAAAAATTTGCTAATCAAGCTTCAGGTACCAATAGCAAGGTGAAACTAATAATTTTTCACTAGGGTGAGGAGTGATCAGAATATTGTTAAGTGAAACCCTGGTACCCTCCAGACGCAATTGGCAGAAGTAGCATTTCTGTACCTAGCGTGTTTGTATGGTTGGTTCCTTTAGTCGCAAATTCTACAAACCCTATCCAACATTTGGTGTAGTGTATCTTAGGTTAGGAATCCAGCAGTTGCTGTATTCTTTGCTTTTTCACCTTAAAAGTGTGGGGCAATGCAGTAATTTGAATACGTCATTTTGAGATAGCCTGTTCTGTCAAACATAATTTTTGGTCACCACCTTAGCTCAGTTTGACTTACCACAATGGTCCCACTTTCTCGGTCATTCTGATTGTAAGATGGTTGTAGACGTAGTTCCATGTATTTTATGTAGCAATAACGTAGCTAAAATTTCGATTACTACGGCTGTGCCGATTGCTTTTCACTTTTAACCCCTCAGAGCTAAAAACGTGCACTCACAACATGCAAAAATAAAGGACAAAAAGCGAGTATCACCAGGGGTACCTGGGCACCTGCGTGAAGCAAGCAAAGTACTGCCGGCTGGTTAGGGTCTGGTATCCCAGCCAAGTGGAAACAAGATTGACTCGGATTTCCTCCAACATACAGATGGGCCTTTAAAAAATCAATGGTTCCAGAGTATTTCTTGATGGGGCTAACGATGTAAGATAGTAAAGTATTAACGTTTATCCCTTTTTTAAATGGATGGTTAAAAGGCAAATTTGGTGGGAAAGGTTTAACGAGTTGGTTCATAAGTGAAAATTATCCAACTTTACACACTTGAACATGGAACATGAAATGTACAGTTTTACGCATTGTTAGCTACATCCGTTGCCTACATAATTAATTTTGTTGAATTTTGCACAATTTATTACAGACCATACATGAGTCAGAGTGAGTTAATCGATATTTCTGGTTTGTGAGGCCAGGACAGTCAATGTCGAGGGTGGGAAGGGAAATAACGAATGCAAAGCGCTCAACATCCCTTACTCAGTCATCCGTGGTGTTATCCTTTGCAGCTTGTTCGCTGGTGCCCACGAATTTTACAGATTTCTCATGGTAATAAAAGTTAACTTAGCTCATGTTCTTTACTTTAAACTAGTTTCGGGACATATCCCTATCAAATGTCCACAGAAGTGTCATACTACTATTGAATATGCTTCAAGCGGATCGTGGATATTCTGGCAGTGAGTTTTTGGCAGTTCTGCTTAGAGAGGCTTTAGGGTGTTCATAGATGCTGTGCAGAGTTCCCCGCTATAGTTCACATTGCAGACACCCCATCCAGAGTTCCTATCTTTGTATTCACCAGCAGTGAGTTTCTGGCAGTTTTCAGTGGGAAGGCTTTAAGGTAGTGATGGGCACAAGTCAATTCCGGACTTGGAATTAATTGACTTTTTTTAATCTTCAATTCCGCTTTACTGGGTTTGGATTTGAATTGGGTATTTGCCGAAATTATAAACTGACTTGGTAGGAAGTGACTTGATTCACCAAGTCATCCATTGGATTGGCATTGCCTACATTTGATTTGATTTTTATTTGACTTAAAATTCATTGTTTTGACCTGATTTGATTCAACCTGAAATTCAGGTCAATTATACAAAATTTAAATCAATTTAACCAATTTCAGCCCCAAACTTCACCAAAATCGTCTAAATTTTGCAGGAATTTACCTGAAATTATGCTGGACTTAGGCTGAATTGGGTGGAATTGAATGGAATTGGTCAAAATATTTCCTGAATCAACTGGGAATTGACTGGAACTAAGACTGGGTCAACAGCAAGTCATTGAATTGGAATTGATTATCAGGATGAGAAACAAAAATTAATTAATTGGATATGACTTGACATAGCAAATACAAAATATGACAATGATTTGAATTGCATTGAATCATGGCATTGACTTGGTGGGAATTGACTGAGACTTATGAAATTGAGTTGGAATTGAGTTGCTTATGAACAGTATGTAAGTAGAAATGGATTTGAGTTGACTTGCTGCTCACTTGATGTCTAGGTAATTGACTCAAATCATTGAAGTGGAATTGTGCCCATTAAATTTCCAAATATCAAACAAATCGCTGGAGTTTAAAAGCTGCAGACGAAAAGTTTGTCTTTGTCGTCTCTGACAGCGTGGAAGCAGAACTGTGGGAGGGGCGCTTTGTGTGGGAACGATCTATCCTTTTGCAGCTTTTAAACCGCCAGTGATTTGTTTGATATTTGGAAAGTTAAACCTTTAAACTGCTGATACCAAATGGGGCATTGCCCAGTCTCAAGCTGGGGAGAAATGTGTGAAGGGAGACAGTAGAATGTGGCACTTCTCAGTCAGCAATTTTCATTTATCATAATCGCGCACAAAAATGCTGTTTGGTAATTTTTTCTCCGTGTCATATCAAAAGTTAACTTATTTGAGAAGAAACGTTAAAACTGCACAATGATTTTCATCATGAGTGGTATAAAAGAGGGGTCTGCAAGATAGTTTTACCTCATGTTTCACCAGTCGTTCGCACCACATGCGGCCAGTTGTCCAACGAGAGACCAGTTGCACTTTTGTGGAAAACATGTTAAAACTTATGGTATGCCGGTTTTTACCTAATAAATATGTGTGAAAACTATCGTTCATGCTGTGATTAGTCCAAACATGTGTTAATTTACAAGCTGTAGCATTTAAACCACCTTGATGCGAGGAATGAGTTTTGTTTCTCAAGCCAAGACCGGCTGGAAAAGAAATTGCGTGGCTTGTCCTCCAGCTACACGTCATTTCTTATGCATGCTGTGGGGTTAACGTTTCGTAGCTCTGGTTTGGTAAAATAAGATCTGGCAATGTTAACTCAATTGGCCTCGAACCAACAAGCTAAATCCATAGCTTCTTTCCTGGACAACCTTATGATATGTATAAGTCTCTTTAATTAACAGGTGGCTGCATGGGCAGATTGAAGGGAGAATGAAAGTAGATAAAATTTCCGAAATTGTCGGGGATAAAAATAAAAACTTAAGAAAAAAAAACATCAAAAGAGAAACACCTTTCTGTAGCCCCCTCCAAAACTTCATCTGGACAGCATTCGAGTGGCTTTAGCAAATTGGCTCCAGTTCCAAAGTATACATTGTTCTAGGTGGCGAAACTTTCAGACAGTTGTGTAGTTACATATAAATTACTATTACGGACAACCGGTTTTTTTTTTCTATGAACTCAAATTCTATGTCCTGTACTCCGTAGTAGCTGTTTAGCTGCATGAATAGTGTTACATGTACATCACATAATTTTTATTCACCTTGGAAATATGATTACATCCAAACCCCTTCTAATCCTTCCATTCAGTTACCTTTCCGTATTCGAAGCATCAAAAGAAAATATGTTGAATGAAATTAATTAGGAAGTGTGGATGCCTGAGCCCTCCCGTTGTATGGCAGGTGGCTAGAGACTTAAACCCAGCGTGACTTGTTGGACTATGTGCATGATCACTTTCAGGCAATGGCGGCACTCTTCAAAGAAACAACTGTAAGTATTGTAGTTCTTCCTGAATTGACCTCTCCCACCAAGGATGCCCGCGCCCCCTCCTTTTTTTTGTATGTACTTATGACAAATAAAATTATGAAGAAAAACTATTAAAATAAATGCAAAAAAAACAAAACATAACACTAAAACAAAGCTCATTAGACGATTATAGGACTCCCAGGGTTTCAAGCTGAATGCGGGCTGGTCTTTGCTAGTTTTTTTTTTTTCTAGACTCTTACTTTTTTAAGACCTATATATGCAAGGATTGGAAGATAGTGCCTGGCTTATATACATTTTCCATGAAAAATGACACTTTGCCCTTTTTTCACCCGATGATTTTCCCTCTCCTCCCCCCTCCTTGCCCCTCTGTTTTTTTTTTTTTTTTTACGTCTACAGGTGCCTATGTCGCCCCCTCGTGTTGTGGTACGTCTTCAACTTCCCTACTGAGTGCATTGTCGTACTCCTTTTTATTTTTCTCCGGTAAAGTTGTAAACTCGTTAGCGGGGGGGGGGGGGGGGGGCTATAGTTTGTTCCACATTATGTTTGCAGGAAACGGAGTAAATATCCCACTCGTAGACTCTAACAGCAACGGTGTAGAGTCTACAAGCGCGATATCCACATGTTTTTGCACTCTTATAGTGCAACGAAACGTGGCTTCATGCAGTGAGTTTCCTGCAAACATAATGTGGAACAGAGTATATTTATCCCAAGTCTGCTCAAGGAAATTGAATCCAGACGTAAACATATTTGATAATTTGCTTAAAAGAGTTTAAAGGGCGTGTATTTATTCGGTCATTTGCTTTTGAGAGGTGTTCAAAACAGCCAGGAATCGAAATAATCAAGTGTTCAACTCCGGAGTTCCTCTTTAAATTTGGCGCGCTCCCGATAGTACACTAAGGGCATGCCGGGAAGCCCATGAGGCATCGATCGGGAGGAGCTTGTTGATGACAAGGACGAAATGAATCTCGGGAAAGCGAAACGCTCGCGTTAATAAAACAGTAAAGACGAACCAGTTTTATTAAACAAAATTTATATATAAAAGCGCTCACAAATTAAGCAAATTAAAGGCTCACAAAACCGTACCGGAAATATCGTGTTCAAATATATAATTAAAAATTTCATTTTTTTTCCTGTGAGATTTATTCGTTGCCGAGACGTACGCGACGGAGCTAGTCGAG
>JAHWFP010062878.1:0-19046 GCA_023313725.1 Lithobius niger
CTCGAACCCAGGACATCCCGTTTACTAGCCGGGATGTCCTGGGTTCGAGTCCCAGTCGGGGCAGTAGTCTTTTCTTTCTTTCTCAGACTAGTGTATTGTGTATCCTCACAAGGTCAGTCTTTAATGCAGACTGCTTGCTTCATGAATATCTCCAAGTTTAAAACGGGTAATAAAATAGTACTGCAAAAAGCTACGCGTCTTTACTGATTGTTACTGAGAACAACAATTTAGTGACTCGCTCCTCGTTCGTCTGTTGACGCCAGACTATTGTTGATAGACGTTCCAGAAAAAAATGTAGTAACAATCATGACGTCATATATTGTTGAGGCATTGTTGGGTGATTGTTACCGATTGTTGCAAATGGTCATTTTTCGTTAATTTCGGTCATTTAGGACCCAGCTCGGACTTTAAATATACGCCTACACAACGAACGGGTTAATTTGCTTTCTTTTGACAAACTTCTCATATTTGTAGCCTTCTACTTCTAGAGGAGAAGATGATCATCCACAACCAACCAACCGAGCACCCAACCAACCATCGCTCATTCCGCCGCGTCTCGCTGCGCTCGAGGAGATTTCTTGTTGAAACTTTTACGGTGCTGACAGACACTCCCAGCAAAAAATTATCAAACATATGTTCAAGGAAGTGATCCAAATAATGTGCGCATTTTCCCACTACAGTATAAATATTTAGCCTACAACTTACTAAGAGTGTTTAAGAAAAAGTGCTGTCTCTGATGACAAACGCTGATTTTCGTTCGCTTCACTCACTCAATCAGTGCACCCTACCCTACTACTTAATTACTGTATTTAGGAAAAAATGCTGTTCTGATGACAAACGCTATTCATCGTTCGCTTCGCTCACTCAATCAGCGCACACATTTCCTCAGAAACGTGACTAAATCACTGTAACACCGAGAACCTCACATCACATGTAATTTGTGTTAGTACTACACTTTACATGGGCTTTTTTGTTTCACTTTTTTAAGATTTTTTTTTCTTTACATCCTGCTCAATGAAGATTTTTCTATCGGTTCCTTATCACTTCACTTCCTGATGACCCCTCACTTGGTGAAATAGCTGCAGAAATCAAGTGAAAACGCCACGGCTTGAATGCAAATTAGAGCTACACAAGACACTAACTCTTATCCAAAGCTGCTCGTGTTTTAGCACAAATATGGAGAGAACTGGCTGATGGCCTTACGTGAAAACTAATGCTCGAATATTGTTGTTTAAAATTATACAAACGCACACGTAAAAGTATTCCTGGCACCCTTTCTGGTGTCAATATAGTTTCTATACGCTTCGCTCGCTCATTCCGCCGCGTCTCGCTGCGCTCGAAGAGAATTCTTGTTGCAACTCATATGGTGCTGACAGACATTGCCAGCAAAAATTATCAAACAAATGTTTAAGGAAGAGATCCGAATAATGTGCGCGTTTATCTTAGTGCGTCAGTTCATAATACAAATGATAAACAAAACTGAAAATAGTCAAATGATGTGCGCATTTTTCCACTACAGGATAAATATTTATCCTACAACTTACTAAGAGTGTTGAAGAAAAAGTACTGTTTCTGATGACAAACGATAATTCGGCTGATGATCAGTGCAGTACGTGTTTTTCTTAAGGTTTCAGTTTGAAAACAAACTATTACTGCGCCTACTCTTTCTTTTCTCTTTGTTTATACTCATTCGCCACATTTAATAATGTTCACCAGATTAATTTTCATCACTGAAAAAATATTTAGCCTACTACTCACTAACTGTATTTTGGAAAAGTGCTGTGTTCGCTTCGCTCACTCAATCAGCGCACACATTTCCTCGGAAACGTGACTAAATCTTTGTAACACCGTGAACCTCACATCACATGTAATTTGTGTTAGAAAAGATTTTTTTTTCTTTACGTCCTGCTTAATGAAGATTTTTCCATTGGTTCCTTACCACTTCACTTTCTGATGACCCCTCACTTGGCGAAAACAGCTGCAGAATTCAAGTGAAAACGACACGGCTTGAATGCAAATTAGGCCTACACAAGGACACAAGACACTAACTCTTATCCAGAGCTGTTCGTGTTTTAGCACAAAAAGTAGGGAACTGGCCGATGGCCTAACGTAAAATCTAATACTCGAATATTGTTGTTTAAATGATACAAACGCAGACATAAAAGTATTCCTAGCACCTTTTTCTGGTGTCAATATATTTTCTGTACGTACTTTAGTATTTAGCATTTATTCTTTTTCTGTTTTTGTGTTGCTGCTAAACGATTATTCACTTGTCTCAGATTTGTCAGTTATTATAGAATCGATGAATGACTCCAATTTTAAAACGGGTAATAAAATACTACGAAAAGCTACGCGTCTTTACTGATTGTTACTGAGAACAACAATTTATTGACTCGCTCCTCGCCACGTCTCGCTGCGCTCGAGGAGATTTCTTGTTGCAACTCATATAGTGCTGATAGACACTCCCAGCAAAAATTATCAAACATATGTTCAAGGAAGTGATCCAAATAATGTCCGCATTTTTCCACTACAGGATAAATATTTAGCCTACAACTTACTAAGAGTGTTTAAGAAAAAGTGCTGTCTCAATCGCTTCGCTTCGCTCACTCAATCAGCGCAACCTACCCTACTACTTAATTACTGTATTTAGGAAAAAGTGCTGTTCTGATGACAAAGGCTGATTTTCGTTCGCTTCGCTCACGCAATCAGCGCAACCTACCCTGCTACTTAATTACTGTATTTAGGAAAAAGTGCTGTTCTGATGACAAACGTTGATTTTCGTTCGCTTCGCTCACTCAATCAGCGCAACCTAACCTACTACTTAGTTACTGTATTTAGGAAAAAATGCTGTTTTGGAGACATACGCTGATCATCGTTCGCTTCGCTCACTCAATCAGCGCACACATTTCCTCAGAAACGTGACTAAATCATTGTAACACCGAGAACCACACATCACATGTAATTTGTGTTAGTACTACACTTTACATGGGCTTTTTTGTTTCACCTTTTTAAGATTTTTTTTTCTTTACGTCCTGCTCAATGAAGATTTTTCCATCGGTTCCTTATCACTTCACTTTCTGATGATCCCTCACTTGGTGAAATAGCTGCAGAAATCAAGTGAAAACGCCACGGCTTGAATGCAAATTAGGCCTACACAAGACACTAATTCTTATCCAAAGCTGCTCGTGTTTTAGCACGAATAATGCTGATGGCCTTACGTAAAAACTAATGCTCGAATATTGTTGTTTAAAATTATACAAACGCACACGTAAAAGTATTCCTGGAACCCCTTTCTTGTGCCAAATATATTTTCTATACGTAATTTAGTATTTAGCATTTAATCTTTTTCTGTCTTTGTGTTGCTGCTAAACGATTATTCTCTTGTCCTAGATTTGTCAGTTATTATAGAATCGGTGAATGACTCCAATTTTAAAACGGATAATAAAATAGTACTGCGAAAAGCTACGCGTCTTTACGGAACAACAATTTAGTAACTCGCTCCTCGTTGGTCCGTGGACGCCAGACCATTGTTGATGGACGTTCTGGACGGCTTCGAGGCTTCCACGAAAAAAATGTGGCAACAATCATGACGTCATGTATTGTTGAGGCATTGTTGGGTGTTTGTTGCTGATTGTTGCAAATGGTCATTTTTCGTTAATTTCGGTCATTTAGGACCCAGCTCGGACTTTGAAAATACGCCTACACAAAGAACGGGTTAATTTGCTTTCTTTTGACAAACTTCTCATATTTGTAGCCTTCTACTTCCAGAGGAGAAGACGAACTACCCCAAGCACCCAACCAACCAACCAAGCATACATTGAATCTTTTTAACGAGGAGAGATTCTTATACTTTTATTTCAAATGTTTTCGTGGTGTATTCCACTGTTTTATTGTTAGTAACTACAAAGCTATCTTCTGGCAAGTTTTTAGTGCTAGGCCTACCATGACATTGTAACATGAGCATATCATAAATGTCAGTTTCTCTACTAACTTCCTATTACGATGTAGTCCGAATATGAAGAGTACAATGCTATCATGGGGTGATCTAATTACCTTGTAAAATTTTCTAATATTTCCGAATTCAATTCAAACAATATAATGCAGCACAAACTATAACAAACCACAATAAAGAAGGCCTGAAAATTTCGAATGCAAAAAAGTTCAAAAAACTATTTTTGTGTTAAGCTTGGGCATGGGATCCTAAGTAAAAATCATAATTTCAAAACTGCTGCAACACACCAGTTCAATTTCACTAAAAAAAACCAACCGTTTGTATCATACAAGTCTAGCTAAATAACATGACACGAGGGAAATAAAATTAATGATGCCAAAAAATTCACAACTACAATTTTACTTCCAAATTTTAAGTCGATTAATACAAAACAATAAAGTTTAACTAATACTGATAAATTGACTACAGCTAGGGATTTTAATTTATTGTTCTTCTGCAGTTGTAAGAAGGAGGAGGGAAGCAGTTGTAACAACGAGGACGGTAGCAGCTATCACAACGGATCTGGCAACCCGGACAAGGATGCGGCTTTTGCGGTGGTGGTGGTGGTGGAGAAGGAGGTCTAGGAGGTGGAGGAGGAGGTGGTGGTGCAGGTCTGTGTTTGTGGCATATACAGCAAAAAAGAATACAGAAAAAGAAGCGTTTATTTTTTTGTTACGTATTCGGCGCGGGTTATATCTATCTACGGCTAAATTAATTTCGTCGAGTGGCGCATAGTTGGTGTCATCCTGAAATTCGTTGGGTGGGTATCGAGCCACACGAGGGTCAAGTTGTGTGCCGATTTCTTGAGGTGGTGTTGTTCGTATGGCTTTAAGAAGTCGTGTTAATGTATAGCTGAGACCTGAAAGGAAAACGAAATTTTACGAAGCATGACGTGGAGTATTATAAATACAAAGCAAAATAAGCTTGAGAAAAATAAGGTTAAAATTAGTACTGTGCTGAATTAGACACCTTTCCGGTTCTGATGCAGTTCCTTGGTATCAAAACTGGTATCATTACTACCAACTTTGTAGTAACATTACTACCAATGATGATTGCCCTTCAAAGCTAGCATTAAAATGAAACATCAGATATTTTTTGTTCATTTTTTTGTAAAATAAATCCTTAAACGAAGCAGTGAATCCATTTTTACCAAAATACTGTTTTAGCGATCCTTTTTTTGGCGATTCCGGAATTTCACGATATTTCGTAAAAAACTGAAGGTCACAAGGATTTTCCCAACATTTGTTGGCGAAGCGAGCGAGAGAAGCGCAGCCTATAACGGACACCAAATTGCAAAATGTTTGTTGGTTGGTTGGTTGCACATTTTTAGTCTGGGTGGAGCCCAAACGAATAGTCGGATTGGAATGCAATTTGGTACAATGCTTGATACCCCAAAAAGTATTGCTGAGCAAAAATTTGCCGTAAATTGAATAATTATTACGGGAGAAATAACAAATTTTTGAACTTATTTCGAGCACTCACCATTGTAAATTTGGAATCGTGAATACGTAAGGACTTCCGGCGAAGCATACACCATGCTTGTGGTAGCCAAGTGAACTTAAAAAAACACAGCAAATTACATTTTGGTTGCATATTTCTAGCTGATAACCTTTTTCAACTCAATGAAATCATAACATCTGTTCGTTGCAGTTAACCACTACAGGAAGAAACGCAAACATAAAATAAAAAAAAAACGATTCCATTAACAACACACATTATTTCATTTGAAAAAAGAACGCTTGGATATTTTCGCTTCAACTTGGCAACAAAAGTTGTGTTTACACAGCGATGGGAATCCCAACTGTGAAACTTGAAATCGTTGTATCAAGGTGAAGCAGTAATATATAAAACGGAATTATAGAGCACACGAAGTGTTTCTACCAGAGCACGAAACCATAATATGCCTGCATCAAATAGTTTAAAGATTCCTCGTTGCCATTGCTATGTGAAGTATTGTAACTGAAACCATGTTGCATGAAGGAATAGACCTGACTCTCTAACCCAAGTTGTTAGCTGCTACTTACAAAACAGTGGCGTGTACACCATAGAGTGATACTGGCAGGTGCCAAGGGCCCATCTGCATTTGGATCCCGACCCACCCATTAAATGCCAGCAAACTTGAAAGCAAATTCTTAAAACCAACCGCTGCTGATAATATAAGGTCCAAAGTTAAGCATTTTGCATAATTATAATGTGGATTTTCCAAAAATTTCTAAACTTCTGGGAGGTTCCCCCAGACCCCTTTCTGGGCCACAATATAATCAATGTCTCCATCACAGAGGCCCACCTTTACCACTGTGCCGGGGGCCCATACTAGTGTGTACACGCCACTATTACGAAACTAACTCGACACGGAAAAATTAAGCCTAAAGCCTAAAACTGGGCATAAATGCTAACATATTTGTAACGTACAGTTGTGATGGGCATTACTTTTAGATTATTATAATAGAGATCGCTGTGGCAGTTCGTAATAGCGGTGTGTGCCCAACGTTTTCGTTGGTGGAATGTCAAGTTTATTTATTTATTTATTCAATCTTACTGGAGCCTACAAGCCACAAAGCTACGCACTCCTTCTAAAGACTAACCCTACCTTAATGCTAATCTTAAAACTAAACGAAATGCCAAACCACCAACATATTACCACCACCAACTTCGTACACTTGAGCCTATTCTAAGAAACGTCTGGTGGCCTCGCAGAAAACCAGGACTGTCCGGAAATTGGTTCTCGCTCTCCCGGCAGCAAGTGGGATGCCTAACACTTCATTGAGGCGACTGCAGGTCCGCAGTGCAACCCGCCGAAATTGGGCCCACCGTCTACATTCCAATAAAAAATGGCTCACTGTTTCCGTGGCCTCACCACACCCACACAGAGGCGACGTCCTCCACCCCAACCGACACATGTGAGCATTGAGGAGCGCATGCCCCGTCCGAAGTCGGGACAAGAGCCCAGCATCATGCCTGGAGAAACACCCAAGTGGAGCAGGAACAGACACTGACGGGTGCAAAGCATAGAGGTGCCTACCGTTCACACCGCCATCCCACTCCGCCTGCCACTCAGCTGAGGAAAGCGCCCAAAGAAAGGGACACAAGTCCCAATGGGCTAGGGGACACGTGACTAAGTCCCTGCTGTCCGCTCTGGAGAGGGCATCTGCAGCCTCATTGCCATGAATTCCACTATGGCCAAGAACCCAACGGACAGAGACAGCACAACCCTCAAGCTCCGCTCGACGAAGCTTAACCCCAATCTCAAGGGCCAAGGGGTGATACACCCTTAACAACTGAAAAGACCGCTTGAGGAACGAGGCACCCTTAGGTCCAGGCCAATATCGAGTGCGACAGACAGCGCTACAAGCTCCCCCACCAAACTCGACGGGACGAAGTGGAGACGCCATGAGTAGCACAACTTGAAATCCTGGACAAACACACCCACTCCACCTGACCACGTATTCTGGCAAAAGGAGGCGTCGCAAAAGACATGAACTTCCCCATCCACATTCATGGATGGGGACCCCCGCCCCTGGTGAAACACACTTACAAGCCCACCACACCACTCCCAGGGACTTGGCGGGCGGACCACCATGGGCAACCGAAAATTCTTCAGGCAGTCTCTCCCTAGCAAGGAGGCACCCAGACCCAGCGAACCCAAGCGCTGCCTTGCAAGCGGGCCCAACAAGCCGTAATCGCAAATAATTTTTGCAACGGGATCCGCCCTGCCCCTAGCCACGGCCCGAAGGCAAACGGCGGCCAGAAGCTCCCTCGCCCTGATGCGGACCGGTTGCTCCCCTGCTTTCACCAATAACGCGGGAACCGGGGTGGAAGGCAAGCACCCAGTGACAGTTCGCAGACAAGCATTTACAACAACCTGCACCCTTTCCGATGCCCTCACACTCGTAGCAAGAAATGGCAAATGGTAGTCAGGACAGCTCTCTTGGCCAAAAGTCTGTTGGAGGAGAGAACCCTGAGGGTCCTATGCCTCGAGACTAGCGTCTCCCTGACCACCTCTACCTCCTCAGACCACGTCAACTGGCAGTCCAAACGGACACCAAGGTAACGAATGCTCTGGGATGCAGTCACCACGACAGAGCCAACATGCATCGTCACCGGAACAAATGGGGACTTAGAAAACATCACAAGCTCAGTCTTAGCCTGCGACAAAGCCAGGCCCCTAACTGCCAAAAGATCCTGCCCCCGTGCAACAACAGTTTCCAACTCCGCCAGGAGGGAGGGCACATCCCGCCCAACCACCAACACCACGACGTCATCGGCGTAAGCAACCACGATGGTTATGAGAGCGAGCTCCATCAGAACCTCGTTGATGGCTACTGCAAAGAGCAGAGGACTTAGACAGCTTCCCTGGGGTAAGCCACGGTCCGTGCGACTAACTCCAGACCAATGACCACCCACCCTGGTCGCACAACTCCGATTGCAGAGAAGACCCCGAATAGCCTTGACGAGCTGGTCCCCAGTGCTCATGCTCCGGAGAGACGCTTCAACCCAGTCCAAGTCGACTGTATTATAAGCGGCTCTGATATCCAAAAACACCGCAGCTACACAGCACCCATCCACCCAGGCTTCTCTAATGCTTGACTCGAGAAAGAGTACAGCATCCTGGGCACCTCTGTGTTTGCGAAAGCCAAACTGCCTGTCAAACAGCCTACCACTGCACTCCAGATGAGATTCCAGACGCCCCGCCAACATGCGCTCATAAACCTTGCGAACACATGAGAGCAGAGCGATGGGCCGATAACTAATCACCGAGGAGCGAGGCTTCCCCCTCCCCAAAACAGGGGTCAGGATAGAAAATAGCCAGGCTTCTGGAACCGGGGCACCTGCAAACCTAGTTTGAAAAAAGGCAAGTAGGTCCCGGCGTGCCTCCGCCCCTAGATCGACCAACTGCCGATAAGACACCCTGTCCACACCCGGTGCACCACCGACCCTACAGGATGCAAGAGCAGCATCTAGTTCGACACTCTCTAACGAGATGTCGGTGCGAGCGGCCCATGCATGGTTAACACTGGGCTGAAGTCTGGGACTGGGCCTGGGCCCCAGAGGGGAACTATACACCACGGAGAAATTCCTCTGGAATTCCGCCGCCATCTGCGCACCTCGCAAGACCACTCCACCTGCATCAAAGACCCAAGACACAACAGACGTACTGTCAAGCGGCCGCAGCAAGCTCCACACTTGAGCTGGGCGGCAGCCATGAGAGATAGTCTCACACAGTCGACGACCATAAAGGAGTTTCTCCCTGCGGAGGATGAACCGTGTTTCATCCGAGATCCCACAAAAGAAATACCAACGAACATCAGAGGGCTGTCTGCAAAACCTCCGCCACGCCCTACGTCTGTCACAAACTGCAATGGTACAGGTCCCAGTCCACCATGCAGGCTGCACCCGTCCCCTAGAACCAGGGCCTGCACGACGACTCGAAGTACGACACGAGTTACACCACTTAGCCATCCATGGAGCAAAATCACCTAAGACAGCCCCGTGGGCGACAGGGCACTTCATGGAAGTGCGGCCACTTGGCAACCAGGAACTCCAATCTCCTCCCCTGGACAGTGCCACAGGGAAGTGATCGCTGCCCCTGAGGTCATCCGAGACCACAAATGAAAACTCTTCGGATAAACTGCCAGAGCATAGAAACAGATCAATGACGGATTCTTGGAACACCCCTACATACCTCCTGACAAAGGTGGGTTACCCATCTTGCAACACCACAAGGCCCAACTCCTCCAAGGACGAGTCAAACAGCCTTCCCCACGTGTCACACTTTCGGCTGCCCCAACTCCAATGGTGGGCGTTGAAGTCACCCCCAATTACAAGTGGCCCCGGGAGCGACTTCACCCACCCAACCCACTCAGCCCTACGGACACCCCCAGTAACATGAACCGCTGCGCATGTCAGCCATTCCGTCCCCCACCACACTCTGACTACACAAGAATCAATCCCCGGACAGCCCTGACATACCAACGCAATACACGGTAAGCGATCACTAACCAGCATTCGCACATGAGAATTACCACCCCCAGAAAATGCAATATAACCAGCAAGTGATAACAAAACACCTGGGGGAAGACGAACTTCCAAAAGGCCCAAAATACTAGTCCGGTAACAGAGTTCCTCCACCTCATGCATCTTATTAAGAACCCCCCTGGTGTTCCATGTACAAAATACGAAAGTCAGAGGCTTAAACACAACCACACAGCAACAAACTGCAACATCAGCTAAGACCCCACCTCATCAGGGCCAAAAAGGACTGACATGCCTTCCACACACTCCACAACACCTTCCACTACACCCTGGCTGGATGACTGCAAAAATTCTACCACGACACTGTTAACACTGGCGCTGTCAGAAATCCCTGGAGTCGAGGCACCAGCCACTGCTGCAACATCAGAACAAACCACAGCACTGGGCACATCTACACACTCATCACTACAAGCACGGACCAATACACCCACACTGCTGAAAACATCACCAATGGCACCGGGCTCCTTTTTTGCACTGGAATCACCAACATCCACCGCCTCCTCTGAACACATGTCACTGCCAAGAGGGTCAAACTGGTTGCAACTTAGGACCTTAACTTTTTGGGAGGGGGGCGAATTCGTAGAACGAGGGCGCTTCTTGTTGCGCTTTCTCCGCTGCTGCGACCACTCACCAGATGGAACTGCCGACTCTACCGCAGAGGGCCCGTCTGAGCCCGACACACCAGCCGGCGGAACAGCAGGCACACCATCCACAGCCACACCACCAGACTCAGTAACAGCACCAGACAAGAAACAGCAGCTTGACCAACTAGAGGCACACCACCACTCTCTCTCTCACGCACATCAAAACTTGCACCACCCGCAGCAGCTGCTTGACGATCGGCGCGCTTTCACACGTGAGTGCACGGGGAGTCGCGAGGAAATGCAGAGTTACAAATGGAACAGAATACGTTCGGACAAAATTGAGAAACGTGACCTCGCGTTCCACAACGGAGGCAACGCGGGGCTCTGTCGGCCACTGACAGCAACGCCGGGACTCCATTAACCCCAACAACATCGGGTACATCATCGAGCACGACCGAACTTCTAAGTCGAAGAACTACGACACGGACCCCAGTATGGCAGTGGGTTAGCCCTTTAATCCCGTGGAACTCGTGCTTGTGGCTCAACACTTCCCCATAGTCCGACAGCGCACACTCAATATCCAAAGCAGTGGTCTCCAGGGGAAGCCAGTGGATCCTCACACGGAGGAGACGCTCGTGAAGGTCAAAAACACTTGCCGCATACCCATTCAAAGACAAAACCTTCGCCGCCACCACCTTCTGCTTCGCCGTCGCATCTGAGAAACTGACTTGGAATACGTTATTCGCTCGAAGCCAACAAATCCCCGAGACGTGCTTTAAACTGACTAGATCTGCAAGGGCATCCCTTACATGAACAGTGAAGAAAGGCTTACCCGCCTGTTCAGCAACAATCACTACAGAACTGTGCATGTCATGATTGGAAAGTCCGCCCCTGTACAACCTGTTTACCCAGGTCAAACTCCTGTTATCCAAACCCAGTTCAAAATCAAACAGACTGGAGTCATCCCCGCCATTAGCAACCAAACCAACTGGACGCCTGTGGACAGCACCAGCATAAGAGGACGGCCGTTTCTGTACAGTAGGACCTGAATCACCTCCCCGCCTAACATAAACTCCATCTTCAACCAAACCCAAAGATACATCATTAGCGTTAGTAGCATTAATAGCAGCATTAGTATTGCCGTTTGCGTTGCCCACATTGTTAGGCTGTTCATTGTTGAGCTGATCATTGTTGCCAATCCCTATGTTGGGCTCCTGGTTCAATGGCTGGCCCAAACTACCATTTTCAACATTACCACCCGACACACCAAACAGATTCAAGTCTAGTTCATCAATACCTCTTTGTTCAGCCAGCTCCAGCACCCTTGCATATACTCCATCTGACACAAAACCTGAGTCTATATCCCGCTGCTCCAGCACTCTGTCACGCTTCAAACTCAACAAAAAGGTCTTGATTTTCCGTTTTTCGGCGTCCGTTATTTTGTCAAGTTTTATACCATCGGCAACATTGTGAACCTTTTGAAACTTGTTTATTGTTAAAAACTATCGTACTGATGATTGTTTGGCCTGCGGTTAAATGCTTAATTATTTTTTAAATATACGGACTCCACTTTGCACAGCAGTTGCTGTAAACAATGTAACAATTATTGGTGGAGGCGGCTCAAACAGTAGTGGCTATGAGGTGTTTTATTTTTAGTCAGCAACGATGGTAGTGGGCTGTGAAAATTGGGCACAAATAGCTAAGAAGAAAATACATGGTGGAGCAAACGAAAGCCTATTAAAGTAAAAAATATGATACGTAGCTTAGGCCTATATTGAAAAGAGAAAGATAAGAGCCAAGAGCCGGACTACATCACACCAAAAGGCAAAGAACCCAACTTAGCCGAGTGAGTATTGCACCCTGATTTTTTAGGAGCATTAACAAATCATTACAATAAAAACTAAATGTAAATTTGAAATTAAGATCTGTTCGCTCCGCCTACAATAGGCCAAAGCCAGTTTCTTAGTAGAATAATGCAGATTTGGTCAATTGTTGGTACAGACCATTAAAACTCTTTGAGTTGTTGTCTACTTTCCCTTTTACAGGGGTTTGCGGTGGTAACAGACGAGGAAGAGAAAAGTAAGTACCAGAACCAAAAATCATCTTGGAACAGTTTAAGGCTCTAAAGACTTTAAGTTGGTTGCTGGTTTTGATTAGTGTTTTATACGACGCACGGAGGCTGAATAGTGTGACATTTTCGTTCCATATACGGCAACGTTTATCGGTTACACATTCCAGTCGCAAGTTCGCATTGCATGCTGGGATACGAAACGAAGCCTCAAGGCATCGCGTGCACTTCGTGTTTATCAAAATGGCGGCTGGTTCTGCAACTAAATCGACATTCGGAAGTGGCAAAATTCTTCACAGTCAGGCCAGGGAAATCATTTGGAATGTGTACAGATTCTTCGAATCACAAGGTACTATGACTGCCAAGGTGGATTTATTCTTTCAGACTGGGTTAGCAACAGGTGTGTCTTCCTCAACTGTAAGCCAGATTGTGCGCACTGCAACGAACAAAGCTGGAGCACAAAAAATAGGAGCGACCAGAAAAAAAAAATTCCGCGAGCGTCACTACCAACAATATTATATAGTAACAATAATAAGAAGGGCACCAATTTTTCCAAGGACAAAAACTGTGCTTTTCACTACAAACAATCACTGCTCACGTACTATTAGTCCGATCATTTTCCCATTAGGCTCAATTTTAACTGTTCACTTGCTTTGTTCCAGCAACACAACAAACACCCCACTTAACGTCCAACAAAAGCAAGTTTTTATACTTTAAATATAAAATAAAGTGACCGTATATCGCTAAACCAGTATTTGATGGATAGAAAATATCACTGCATTCGCCAATACAACCAACCTTTTCTTTGTGAGTTTACACGCGAATCATAAAAAGTATTACCTTTTTGGAAACTACTAAACCGATACATTTATTTTTAAATTGTCGTAATAATTTAGCTGTGCGACGGCGGAAAAGCCATTGGCGACGCAAAAGAACCATTACACCTCCAATGCCACCGCCATGGATATACAATCCCAGAATGCATACGCGCCAGTGCGATACGCACTTCTGACTGAACTTCCCTCACATTGGTCATATTTAAATTAACTCTCATGTCAAAACAAATTCTACAATAAAGCAATAATACATAAAAATGAATAACGTGTTAAACCAGACAGATAACCTTTTTTGTTAATTAGATGGCATTGCCAATCGAAAGAATGTTTAGATTAAATTCCGTACCTAACTAAATGGTCCGTACGCATTGGCGCCATGCATTCTGGGAGTAAGTAACGATGGCAGCGATGTTCAGGATGCAATGGTTGTTTTGTGTCGTCGGTGGCTTTTTCGTTATCGCACGGCTAAATTATTACGACAATTTAAAAATAAATACATCAGTTTGGTAGTTTCCAAAAAGGTAATACTTTTGATGATTCATGTGTAAACTCACAAAGAAAAGGCTGGTTGTATTGGCGAATGCAGTGATATTTTTCTATCCATCAAATACTGGTTTAACGAAATATGGTCACTTTTTTATATTTAAAGTATAAAAACGTGCTTTTGTTGGGCGTTAAATGGGGTGTTTGTTGTGTTGCTGGAACAAAGCAAGAGTACAGTTAAAAATTAGCCTTATGAGAAGATGATCGGACTTATAGTACGCGAGCAGTGTTCGTTTGTAGTGAAAAGCGCAATTTTTTACCTTGGAAAAATTGGTGCCCTTCTTATTATTGTTACTATATAATATTGTTGGTGATGACCAGGAGTGGTTAACGCTCGTTAAACCCTTAGAACCCTTTGAACCCTTTGTTGGTAGAGACGCTCGCGGAGTTTTTTTTTTCTGGCCGCTCCTATTTGTGCCAAGTCCCTGTGAGCTGGAGCTCCTGCCGCCGAAGCATTGTTTACATCGCCGGGAAGAAAAAAAAAAGATATTTTCTCCAGTAACAGGTATGGACGAATTTGACCTCTCCGTTGCCACAGCTACAGTTGCAGAAATTTACCGTGAGGACAAAGTATCCAACACTGAACCTTATTCTTGAGAAACTTAAGGCCAAAATTAATTTTAAAGGCAGCAAAACGTTGCTACGATTTATTATGAAGAAACTCCCGACAGTTTTATATTGAAAAGCCAGAAATTGTGGCGAGTAGACGACGTTACTGTGACAATTAAGAAGCCTGCGTAAGAAACCGGAGCAAACTGTCGTTTATTTGGATGAAACGTTGGTAAATGAACATCACGGAAAAGACGTGATGTGGCACGATAAAGACAAAACCCATGGTCAACAGATTCCTGTTGGAAAGGGGCGACGAATAATATTACTGCACGCAGGAAGCAAGGATGGGCTTGTAACAAACGGGAAATAGTAAGGAAATTGAAGAAAAACAGGCCCTTTCGAACACACCCTCCAATAAACCCGTGCATTTTGTCATGTTTATCATACTGCAACTTGAGTAATATTTTCGCAGGTTTTTTTTAATGGTGGTGTAGCTAGTGTGTCACCATGTGCCTATTTTAAAAATGCGCAAAATTTCTCTTTAACCAAAAAACAATATGCGCACTTCAATAATAAAAGTTGAACAATTTTTCTTAACGAGAAACCAAAAAAAACGTAGTGCGTAGCGGAAATGGTTGTTAAAAAAACTGTGGAGAAAAAAAATTAGCAGATGCTTTGTCATGAGCTCAAAAGAGCAATGACCTGGTATACTTTCACTTTTACTGAAAACCAACATACACTGCCAGCCAGAGATTGAGGTGAAATAGAAGGGCGTGTCTCCCTTTCGGGGAAAAGTCGGAAAGGTTCAAAACAAAACACCAAAAGCAAAAGCAATGTCAAGCACCCCCCTACCCCGTAGTAGATGATTTGGTGGAAAGCTGGCCCTTTTGAGCAACTCCCCATGCCCCCTCCAGTTCCCCACCTAATTTTTTGCAGGTTGTTTTTTTTTAAAGTGTAGTTGTTTGTGGAGCATTATACGGGGTGTAAACTTTCTCGTTGCGGTTCCCATCAGGGACTTTCCCCCCCCCCCCTGGGACGGTCTGCTTTCTTCGTGGTACCACACATTCATACATACATGTACTCCACAGATATCGCGAGAATTGTAGAACTATGTGAGAAAAGCTCGTTTGAAAATTATTAAACCATCATGATTCGAGTAGCACTTGGAATATTTTACCATTGATACACAACCAAAGATATATAGCTGTTATGTCTAATTACGGCACAGTAATTTATCTACCATCCTATGGCCTCTGAATAAGTTCACGGAGAATTTGTATTTTAGCATTCAATATGAACCAAAAACAAAGTGAGTATTATGGCACCAATAAAACTCAATAGGACACATACTCATTCAATCGAGTGCCTACTCAAGCTAAATTAAGTCCGTAATTATAACATTGGCAGCTAAAAATAATGTCTATTTGAGTATTTTTGTAGGTTTTTTACAGCAGTGCTGTTCGACTAAAGAAATACAGCTGTTATGTCTAATTATGGCACTATAATTTATCTACCATCGTAAGGCCTCTGAATAAGTTCACGTAGAATTTGTCTTTCAGCACTCAATACGAACAAAAAACGAAGTGAGTAATATGGTGCCAATAAAACTCAATAGGACACGTACTCATTCAATCGAGTGGCTACTCGAGCTAAATAATTATGGACATAAACGTCACACGTAGGATAACTAGAGCCAGAATTATATGTGTGTAATTATAACATTGGCAGCTATACATCTCTAAAACCAAAGTATGATCTAGGCATTTCGTTATACTAAAACAATGTCTATTTGAGTATTGTTTTGCAGGTTTTTTACAGCTGTGTTGTTGGTTGGTTGGTTCGTTATGCACGTATTTTTACGGAGGTGCAAGGCCGACCAGATGCCCAACGAGCCTCCACATTTTCGGGAGGGGGGATAACTGTATCCAAAACACAGTTATCTCTTCATCAATATTGAGTATTTTTTGAGGAAGGGGCGGTTTGTTATATGGGCTTGTGGAAAGAGAACATTGCGGCAGGATAGGCCTATTTGCTATTTGTAACATTTCAGTAATGGGGGGGGGGGATTTTAATGCATGCACAGCTATCGTCTTTAAGTTTCACCAGTAGAAATGAAAGTGTTTTTTTTTGTTTTGTTTGTTTAGCTGCCAGGAGGCAGTTGCTGTACCACTAACCTCTAAGTGTAGGTTTCGTGCATTGCATTTCCGTGCTTTACTGGGATTGACCTCCAGGTCAGTTCTGGCAAAAATAACACAATGACTAGCTTAAAATACTGCCAAAAATGCAATCAGATGATTATTCACAAAAAAAGGGGGGAATATTTTCTTGTGAGTAGTCATCTTTTTTGCATTTTTCGTCGTATATTGTAATTTTTAAAACCATTGACACAAATACACCCCACATTTTTTTCTGAAACGCTGTTAGTTTGTTACTAAAATAGTGACTTAACACATCACAAGCACGTAAAAATTAGATTGTTACGTCGTGCTGAATTGAAGAGCAGCGATTATAAAAAAGACTTTTTGAACAATTAAAACGCGTTATTTTGTTAGGTGAGAGTATACTCGCTGATTTGTCTAGTAAGTACTACAGCATTTTAAAAACACTGCGTCCAACAAAAGCACGTTTTTATACTTTAAATATAAAAAAAGTGACCGTATATCGTTAAACCAGTATTTGATGGATAGAAAAATATCACTGCATTCGCCAATACAACCAGCCTTTTCTTTGTGAGTTTACACGCGAATCATAAAAAAACAGTCATAAAAAACAGTAATAAAAAACATTTTTTTAACTTTTAAATTTTTAACTGAGCGAGTGTACTGTAAACCTACACACTTAAACCAGTTATAATCGCTTAATGGTAATGTTCAGTATTAATACTTACTTAATTATCTAATCTGCCTAGTGTACCGTACATAATGGAGACTTAAGTGTTAAATTATTTCCAATACAACGAAAAATAAAGGCCTTTAAGTGTTAATTAAATTTTTTAAATATACATTTTTTACCTCACACATACTGAAAATTCAGTTAATTTAATTAAGAAAATATTGTGAACTTACCCAGCACAATTTCGCACATTCGTCCCCTTTGAAAAATTCTCTGCAATGAGATATTTGTGCAGGCCAAGAAGTTGTTTTATAGGCAACCAGATTTCAGTTCCCCAATGGGTAAATCTGTATTCCCAGAACGAAATCCAGGAAGTAGGTTAACCGGGAAATTAATTTAATTGGACGAGGGAGTAATTGAAACCTCAATTTAGGATTGGCGATTCTTACATTACTGACAATTTTTCTAAGGCAGAGACCTTGAGTCATGTTTTTATCGAAAATGCCATTGTGGATGACAAAAACAGTTGTTTGCCTCTCCCCCAAATGAAGGGTGACCATGTCGTATGTGATGATCCTGTGTTTTCGGAAGCCAGTGTCCTTCGGGCTATAAAGCAACTTAAACAAAGCTTCTCATGTGGTCCTGATGGGCTGTCAGCCTACATGCTTAAGCATATCGGTGCAGAAATATCGTATCCGCTGTCCAAACTATTTTCCATATCGTATGCACAGAGTAGACTTCCAGGGTTATGGAGCACTGCAAATATCGTACCAGTCTTTAAAAAGGGTTCACCCTCTGATCCGTCGAACTACAGACCCATTGCCTTGACATGTGTTGTCTGCAAGATAATGAAATCTATCATTCGTGATACAGTCTTATTACACATCGGAAAATACTTCATTATTGACCAGGGTCACTTTGGTTTCTTTCCTGGCTGATCAGCGGTACATCAGCTACTGTCTATTCTGGATAGATGGACTTCCTCCTTGGACATTGGAGTTAAATACGACACCATCTATCTCGACTTCAAAAAAGCCTTTGAGTCGGTCATTCACCGTAAGCTTCTTTTAAAGGTTTTCGGCTGTGGAATCGGTGCACGTCTATGGAGTTGGATTTCGGCATTTCTACGCTATCGGTCACAGTGAGTGATTATCGAACATACGCTCTCAGAAAAAAAGGAAATTAATTGTGGGGTTCCGCAGGGATCGGTGCTGGGTCCCCTCCTCTTTGTTATCTTCTTAAATGACCTGAATTTTACGAATGAAAGCACTTTTGGCGTAAAATTTGCTGATGATCATAAAGTCGGCACAGAAAATACTCTTACAGGGTGCTCTGCTGACCTTAGTGAGGAGATGCAAAACGTGGCATAACGGTCTGATGTCTGGCAGCTCCCTCTTTTGGAATCAAAATGCCACTCTTTCCACGTTGGTTGGAATAAGAATCGTGCAACTTACACCTTAAATAACAAAATATTGCCATCGGTGAACGAAGTGAAAGATCTGGGCATTTGGTTCTCCCCAGACCTAAAATCCTCTCTAAACTGCCAGAAAATTATGAAGCAAGCAGTCTGCATTAAAGACTGGCCTTGTGAGGATACACAATACACT
>JAHWFP010062899.1:1806-15650 GCA_023313725.1 Lithobius niger
TCTCACCCACTTGAAGTAAGGGAATGAAACCTGTGTTATTTTTTTCCTTAATGATCTGGCCTTCATATCACATTTTTAGTTTCACTGTAATTGGCTGGAAGTTTTCAATGTGACCTGTAGAAGAGCTGTAAACAATGATTATATAGCGGGCGCATTCGGGCGCACCCAAACTTAAATTATCTTCAATGTGACAAAATATTAAGACTGGACCGATCAGCTTTTTTCTACCCGAGCCGATCATTAAACGAAAATGGCCAATACCAAATTCCGGGATCCCGATTGCCGATACCAAATCCCCCAATAAAAATTTTAAAAAAATTTCCTTGTAATTTCTAAACAATAAGATACTGCTGCTTGGGGTTTGAACCATTGGAAAGCTGGTGAAAAAACTACCAAATGGTATATTCAAACGTCAGAATCGGTCGACAAAATGTTGGTTTATTACCGATCTATCTGGATTATGTACACGAATCCCGATTTCTACCGATACTGCAAATGTCGGTGAGGAATTACGTGAGGCATTGTGAATCGGTAATCGGGTTCGGCGCAACCTTACAAAATATGCTTTTAGTTGCTTACAGGGAACAGATTGTCTGCTAGTGAGGCCACCCGTTTATCATCAACAATCAATCTTTTAACAATCGGATTCCTTCGACAATCAGAAACGGCGTCGCCGTCTCGTTGCTGTTTGGATTTTGGCTCTTGATACTGGTCCATTTTGTCACCCTGATGGTTCGTCAACCCCATGTCCGATTCCGGATTTTCTTTTGATAAACCTGTCCATACTCCCGTGCTACTGCGTGTAAAGTGTTGTTTGGACAGTCCTTTTGGTTTTCGCGTGATGCGCGGTCTAAGATTGCATTGGAGTGTGATCCTAGCATCAAGACGCATGCTAGAGTGTCGCCGCCAAGATTAACGATCATGGATAACATTAACGTTGGTTCTATCCAAATACAATAAATAAGCATGGCGACCCCGAGACACTTGTGTCTTTTTACAGCTAAGGTAGTTTGGCTGTTTTCAAGCACCTGAGGAAAAATAACAACACGACAGAAAAGGCTTAACTTCGTTTGATCGGGAGACTTTGGTCACCTGACAAAATAAAATTCAGTAGTGAGAAGAACGTTGATATCTACCTTATTACTCGCTAACTAGCTTTAGTCCTATTTATTACGCAGTTCGGTGGACTTCTTGAGAAGAATAAGACACACGTAATACTCCTAATGAAAACCTACTAGGCTACAGCTCCCCCCCCCCCCCCCCAAAAAAAAATAAAAACGAAAAGTAAAACTGTGTGGGCTTTTCATCTCTTAACTGTTAAGGAAAAAAGGATTTTATCAATATGGACCAAAAATACGTTATATCGCCCGAAAACATAACTTGTTAATCTGTCAAATGGCCAAGCTTTACGGCCGTTTGAGTCCATGATATCAAGTGCCAAGTTCTTTAGCCAAGTTAATCCCACCGACCAGTAGCGAACACAGATCCCCGTGAGGGCATGAGCAACGTTTAGCACAGGGGCACACAGTAAGTGGGGACTTTTGTTCTCTCTTTTTCTTTTTCTACCCCTTTCTTAGCCCTTCTTACCCCTTTTTTTGCCTTTTGAGTATTTAGGTCTCTTTTAGACCTTTAGGGCCCTTTCTCAGATCACCGCCGCACCACATTTATCGGCACAACAAAACCCATTTTTTTTTTTACAAAAAAGAGCATTATACGAAAAGGGCAGATGATCGAAAAAGGCAATGGCCCGTTGGCCCCCCCCCCCCCCTCCGCCTGTGCACGCCGATGACACCGGCTAAGGTAAATGAAATACTTGAAAACGGTGCAGTAAGCAATTTTCAGATTTATCATTTAACCTGCGAACTATTACTGGGTGGGAGTTGCCTTGGTAAAAGAGCTTGGCGTCTCATGACGCAACTTCAAACGGCCGCAAAGCTTGGCGGGAATCCTTAATAAGTTTAGTTTGGGGGAGATTTAGGTTTACATCAGTAGGTTTAATTGTATCTTAGTCTTTGTGGAGCAGTCCACTGAACTCGTGTATTGTTTAGCAACTATAGAAACCGGATCCAAGGCCTGGTGAATTTAGTTCTAATAACATTTTGAAATGATGTGGATCCTTTTTTGTGAGTCTGGAATTACCATCGCATCCTCTCCCCTCTCCTACAATTTACTCATCTCCTTTTTTCCCTTTTGTTTTCTGAAGACCTGTGAACATACCAAGCGATAAGCACACAACAACGGTCTAAACAGGACGGAAAGCCAAATGGGCTCGGTAAGTTAGTGTTAAATAAATGCGGAAGCAAATCCATTTACGTTAGTTGTCCTTTGCACTTAAATGTCAGACTGCCCTGAGCGGGGACTTGGCCGTGTCAGTATGGCTTAGTGGAGGACTTGGGCCTTTGTTTAAAAGGTCGTAGGTTCAATTCCCCGTTCAGGCAGTCTGACGTTTAAGTCCAAAGGCAACGTAAATAGATTTGAATCCGTTTTTATTTAACAACGGTTGTCCATGCAGTTATACATTTGCCGACAGTTTCGAAACAATTCAACTCGGCTCTGAAAGTCTGCATCCGCGTAATAAGTATCATATCAAAAAACCAAAACTGGTAAAAGGGGGCCGCCAAGTTTCGAATGGTTCGACCTTTCAAAGGAGTGATATCACACACACCAAAACATTCGCCAAGTCAACAATCGCACCAACTATTAGTTCGAAGGTTAAATGAAAACCTGACCTGATCCAGAAATTTGAAATATACCATCTTTTGGTTTTAAACTGTAAGCTCTCAGTTGAAATACGGATTCTTTCATTTTGCTTTTCAACAAAATCAACAAAGACGAAACAGATTAACAGATTTATGAGCAGAAAACGGCCCGCAGTCATGCGCTCTATCTAAATGCATAGAACTAGAACTAAAACAACTTATGCAAGTGTAAACCGGGTTGACGTGGTAGGGGGAAATTTTTTGTCTGTAGGTATTTTATGTGTATAAATGTTCTCATTCATAATTTTTACATTACCATTGCCCAATTAGCCGTTACATCAGCCAAATTGACACGGTTTGGTGCATTGTATGCCCATGTTTCATATGCTTAGGTTTGTTCAATCCCTTTTTTGAGCGCACTGCGGCTAACAAACGGTGTTTTTCGTTCGCTTCGCTCGCTCGATCTGCGTATCCCCCTTCAGTTGCTCCTCCCTAGGTTAATTTGAATCACGCAATGAAGCTGGAATTGCTCACTCGATCACAATTAATCTCATCTTCTTGACCGATCGTCTACTTGGTGGCATCACACTAGCATATGTCTAGCGTAACCATCAAACTCGTCACATTATTAAGACATACTTATTTGAAAAAGTTTCCTTTTTTCCTACTTGTCTGGACCCTACCTTACGATCTGCAATGCGTTTCAAATTTTCCCGCTAATGATAGATTCCCAGTCTCTTTTCTGTTGCAAAGATGGAAGTGGGTCACGTTTTCTGGCCCATGACCCACCTGGCCCACCCAAGCTCAAACCCACGACCCATTTGACCCACTCATTAAAGAACAAAATGTGACCCACCGCGAACCCCCCCCCCCCTCCCTTCCCCCAACCTCCAACCTTCATTAAAGATTGTCCATCCTTATTTGTGTTACCAGGCCTACGTTAACTTATCGCTGTAACCAAACCCCCATTTTTTTTAACGTAGGCCTTTCTAGATCTTTTCCCCCAAATTGTTTTTATGACTACTGTTTTCTAGGATCTTTTGAAAAAGCTTTTGTTTTTTAAATAAATAAATAAAGAAAGAACTGTTCAACTGCATTAAGGGTTTGGATCTGGAATGGGAAAACCCACTAACACCAGTCCATAAAATGGGAGGGAAGTATAAAATAGGAAAGAAATCAAGGGACAAGTGGAGCAACGAATTCTGGTCGCTTTAAAAAAGTCCTAAGGCAAGTTTTATCCAATAAAAATTTAAATCGGTCAACTGAACTGATGTTATGAAGAATAACATAAATGCAAAAGACGCATTTCTGCCCCCCTCCCCGTGCTTTTACTTTTGAGCCTTGCGGGGGAACTATTTTTGAAATAGTAAGCAATTTTTTTTGTAGAGTACTAGTAAGACTACTGCTTACCGTAAGATTACCGTGGGTCGAGGGGTGAACGGTCTTGACCCACTTGACCCACGATAAAAATGTGACCCACTGACCCACGAGTTTGTTCCATCTCTAACACTGACCCGAAACGTTGCGAAGTTTTATATAAATGTTATACATATCAGGCTTTTTATTCATTCATTCACATTTCGCGCTTTTGTCCTTCATTAGGAAGGTTTTAGCTTGAACTAAAAATTGCTTAAAGAAATCGAACTCGACTTGAAACTCAAATCATCATTGATAAGATCGACGGCTTTACCCGATTCGAAGCGAACTTAACGAGCTTCCACGCCCCTTGGTGAAAAAGTCCCGCCATTTAAATCTCGCCTCGACTTCCTTAAAACCATCCCAGTTCCGGTTTCCATTTTAACTCAAGGTAATGAGCATTTAATGATCACACGTAATAATTACACACTCACGTGTGAAACCTTCTTTAATTAGAAAAAAAAAAGGTGTGGGAGAAGAATTAGCCAGGTTTAACACAAATTGCAGATTATCAGTTACGTCACATAACTGCGCATTTAGCATCCGGCTGTTAAGTGCACAGACGTGAAATGCCTGTGTTCAATCTTAATTTTTTTTTAAACCTTCCTAGGTCTCAAAACCATCGTCATTACCGTCTTTACACGCCTCCACTTTTCTTTCTACCATGAAGGTTGAGAGTCTACGGCGTAGACGTGCGAGGTGGAACGACCTTGCAATCCTCCACTCCACTCGTGAAAGTCTCGTATACCTCTATGGTGTGTGGAATTACCGGTCGTGCATCGCTACTCGTTGATTGGTTAGTTTTTACCTGTCGATTGGGAGTGAGGTTCTCTCTCAAGGAGACAATGGATGACGTCACGAAAGAAACGGGGAACTATATATAAGAAAGATGGGACACTCGGGCACAACTCACACTTACTAACAGACGCTTTCAACCGCTGCTAAAATGAGGTTTTCTTGGGTTAGACAGGTAAGTTGATAAAACCGATTATTATTTTTATTATTGTTAAATTTTTAGTCGGTCATAGTTTAGCTGTAGCCAACAGGAGAAAATGAAACACTATAGCACAACAACGAAAATCATACACTAAAAATAACTAAGATTTGGGAAGCCTTAATTATAGCCACACCGTTCGCTTCATTCACTCCAGTGGCGTCGATCCGTGCTTCATGTAGTTTAGTTGACGCCCTTAGCGTCATAAAATCGACGTAATGACTGTTACAACGCAAGCAATTTGAGTTATTGTTCACAGTTCGTTCAGCACAATCTTTAGAATCCTTAAAAAGTGGTTGCAGTCATTTCTAGCTGCCGCATTTCACCAATTCTCTAACTAGCCTAGTTCTGAGTTTTTACAGTCGTAAGGCAACTTAATTTGTATAGTAAAAGAGAATATGTTTCACATTGAAAATGCGTGGAAATCGCTTCCTTGCTCGCTCAATCCGCTCCCCGGTTCCCTTAGTAAAACCCGAAGATTGAGTAATCATGCAACATAGATACGGTTTGCGTGTATCCAACCAAGTCAACTAGTTGAAAATTACTACGTGATTTGTGAAATAAACCAATGCAGTAAAAATAACTAAGATATGGTAAAAAACTTTATTATACCGATTCGTCCCTACAATATGCATCTGCACGTTAGGCCTAAACTACCGTTAATTATAGACTTATACATGTCATTGAGATGACTTGACTGGGATTCGAATCAACAAACTTTGGGTCGCTTTTCGTGTATGGTTTCGCTGCTCTGGTTAATTTTTTCCACTATGATTTACAGCGACTTACGTGCCATTGATTTAGGTAAAAATAGTTTAACACAGTAATGGGGCTGGAATTGTGCGATATACAAAAATAGTACAGAAAAAGCCAAGACGCACAGCTACAAAATGAAAAATAACTAGCGGTATTTCGATATTAGGCTACAGCAATATCTTCATCAGGCAATAAATTAAACAAGCAGTGACGTAGCTACGGAGTGGCAAGGGTGGCACCGGCCCCCAGACTCAGGAGGGCCCCCGAAAGAGAAAAAAAATATTTAGATTTAAAAAAGGCTCTTTTGTAGTCCACTAGTTTTATTTAATTTGATCTAAACTGTAGTTTAAAAATAAATTTCAAGCCTCCCCATTCTGACCATTCTCCTATCATAATAAAAATATGGTTGGTGGCCCATAAAAAAACACACGAATTGAAAAATTTCTCTAGGTCCAAACTTTTTTCAGAGTTTTTTTTTCAAAAAAAATTAAAATAGGGTCCACTTGACTGGACTACGAAAATGGGGTCCTTATTTTCACTACAACAGAAATATTTTAAAAAATTAGAAAAAAGTATGAACTTAGAAATGTATACGGGCCATCCTACATATTAACGAGGGGGGCCCCCAAGGCCTAATTTGCCACCGTCCCCGCATTACGTTGCTACGCAACTGTAGACAGGTCGCACAGAATGGAAATGTGGAGAATGTCGTACAAGTCCCGGAGATGCCTTTTAAAACTTGAAAATGTGTACTTGTTGTCTGTATTGGCAAGAGCAAACACAGAAGAGACTTACCGGCCAGTTAGCACTTGTATGGTTTTTCTTCAGTGTATTGTGGTTCTGCATTGGTTTGGTGAAGTACATGTACTAAGATAAGTGTTAGTAAAGAAAGAGTCACAGGCTGAAAATAGGTATGACCACGTGAGAGATTCTTGGTATTTCCTAGCAAAATTATCCCTGATATAAACTTAACAGTAGAAAAGGAGCTTAATTCGACTATTACCTGTAACCAGTCGCACATCTCAATTCGTGACCATTTTTTTTTTACAACGGAGCCAACATTGTGAACTGTTACGAATGACAAGTAAGCAGTAACAATGAAGGGAAAATTTTCACGCTTTCATCTTGATACCGACAGCGTGTCACCAGTACGCTAATTCTATATTATCAGAATCGTTGCTTACGTTCTATATATGAATTACCAGAAGTTATACGACAAGAACCTAATTCTGGTAAATCATTTTTGTACTTCATGAGTTGTATTCGAACTGAAAAAACACCGAGTGCATGCACCAAGTGTTTTATCAGCCTTGGAATACAACGAGTGGTAGAGAAAACTTATCTTACATCATTAAAAACGTAATATGTGCGTGCGAGTGAGTGTGTTTGTTACTCTGCTCCTCTTGAGCCAAGGCACCTACAAAGATGGGCGTAAGAACTAATAAAAGATAATTAAATTGCGCTTTGGTTAGGCCTATTTTCATCGCTGTAAGTTGATATTATGACCCTCAAATACGCGAAAAAACCTACGAAAATAACATCAACTAGCCATATCGTTAATTCGCTCACTCCATTGGCGTCGATCCATGCTTCATGTAATTTCTTTGATTCCAAGAGCATCACAAAATCGATGTGCTGATTATTTCGATGCTAACTAATTGCAACTGTTGCTCACAGTTCGTTCATCACATTCCTCAGCACGTCTGTATTTCACCTGCATCATTCAAAACATACGATTTATTTGTAAGTTTGTACGTCTTCTCCTCCAGATGCAATCTCCTACGAAGGTGAGAGATGAAAGATTGCGAAAGCACTTCAAAACACATCGCTTTGCTCGTTCAATCCACGCACCTCAGTGCTTCAGAAACACAAATTTTTGACACCTTTTTAAAACCAAATCTATTGTTTTAATTTTTCCATGCATCAAGTCAGTTGATACAAAACCAATTTTAAGATCTATATGTGGTGTGTTGCAAAATACGTCGTCCTTTTAGGTTATTTTTTGCGTGCATTCTTTTCCAGATCATTTCTCTTCGCTCGAGGAGGTTTGTATAAATAAACTATGACGCCATGAACAAATATCATGAGGGGTTAAAAAACTTTGACGTTATTTTTTAAGGGTTTTTCGCGTATTTGAGAATCATAGTATCGTTATAGCGATGAAAATAGGCCTATATATCCTGAGCGCAATTTAATTATCTTTCGTTTGGTCCTATTCCCATCTGTAGGTGCTTTGGTCCCAGAGGAGTAGAGGCACAAACACACACCCACGCACATCATACGATGTTTTTTTTTTTACCCTCATGTTGTTTGTTCATGATGTCATAGTTAGTTTATGCAAAGTTAGTTATGCTTGAACAAACTTTTCTAGATAAAACTATGACGTCATGAGCAGTCATGAAATGCAGGCGTGCTGAGGAATGTGATGGACGAACCATAGATTAGAAAGTTAACTAGATATACCGTCTTACTTCTTCCCGTCCTACGCGGAGCTCTGGCGGTAGTTGCGGCTACTAACACCTCTGCTAATGCTTTGCCTTCTGCTGCTTCGAAGGCAAAAGCATTAGCAGATGTATTAGTAGCCGCAACTACCGCCAACTTTCTAATCTATGGACGAACTGTGAGCAATAATTGCAATTAGTGTGCGCCGAAATAATCAGTACATGATTTTGTGATGCTCTTGGAATCACAGAAATTACAGGAAGCATGGATCGACGCCAATGGAGTAAGCAAAGCCAATGATACGGCTATAGTTTATGCTTAAAAACTAGGATTGAGTTGCAACAGGAATAAATGACACGTTGTAATCAAAACAAAGTGGTGGCACTAAGGCGAAAATATTATCTCATAATGCCATATGTGATTATTAATTATCAGTGGCATTTTCCTTATACCAGTGTTGGGGTAACGCTGTTGGCTAATACCACTATCTCACGTACCAGAGGTCCCGGGCTCGTGCCTAACATCAAACAACCGTGGAATTTTCGGGAAGAGAAAGGCGCTCTGATGCCTCGTGCTCGTGACGATTGCGACACGTATAAGATCCTCCGATTAGAATTACGTTGTAAAATTGTGCTTCTGCACTTCTGGAGCTATCGCTTCGGCTGATGAGTGCGCGTCAAACTTCCCATGGCAAAAAAAAAACAAAAAAACTGACGAATTAGGCCTATTTGAGTATAAAATGAGAGAATCACAACTCGAAGAATTACTGAAAATAAAAACAAAAAAAAAATAAGAAAATTCAGTTATGGGCAACATTTAGTTTTAGTTTGGAATTCTTACTAAACGAAGCAAATTGTCCATTCCTTCACTTGGTGCAAGCAGCTGCTAGATAGTACTCGATAGCGATCGATATTGCCAGATTCTGCAGACTTTCAAAATGCGATATATGGTGCCACTTTAACTTCGGAACTGCCTTTGTCCACGCTCTCAACTCTCAAGTTTTTTTTTTTTATAAACTGGGTATGGCAGTTATAATAAAAATGCCAAAAAAGGGTGCACATACAATAAATAAATAAACAAGACGTTTCGGGAACAAGTGTTCCTCGTTATCAAGTGTGCTAAAAATAACTCAGCTCATAGCATCGTAAAAGGAATACACTAAAATGTCATGATAATTTCAGGCAAACTAAGCATGAAAATAAGTTAGATGTGAAAACAAGAACCAAAGTGCTGCGGAGTAAAACCTCAATCAAAATTGGGAACCAATCACGCAATTCGGCCGCGTCTATTGAGGCGGTATTTTTACCTCACTTCATAATGGGGAACAATTGTCCCTGAAACGTCGTGTTTGTTTGAGGTTTCTGTATACTCTTTGGCTTTTTTATTATAACTCTGAAGTTAGTGCACTCAGTAATTTTTTTCGTGTGTATGTGTGTGTGTGTGGGGGGGGGGTAACGAAAATGGAATTCAAGGTGCGTTCCAAGAAATTCGGCTAATGGGTCTACGGAGGGTAATGGCAGTAATTTACCTTGAGCCATGTAAACTATTATTTTAATGGCTTAAATGACAAAACTCGTTTTAAAAAAAAAATCCAATTTCAAAAGTTTTTAAACTACAATAAATGTTTTGTTTTAACTTTCATTAAATTTTACGCTTAACTATGGATCTTGGGGGGAGGGGGGAGTTACCCCCTTTTGCCCGCGTGCCGTTTTCCCTAAGTGTGCCACTGGTCTGGCTTAGTAAATTGCCTCGGTTATTATCCGCTTGAATATCTCCTAAAAGACTACACACAAAAAAAAAACAACCCAATTTAAAATGAATTTTGGGGTATTTTTCCCCCCCCCCCCCCTCCCTACACACCTCACACACACCGAAGGCGAGATCGGCGGAGTACCTTAAGAGATTGGTTAACTTATCAGAAAACTAATGAAAAATAAATTTCATCCTTATTCCTCATTTTTACTCCCCGCTTTCGAAATAAATAAATTGCGTATTAAGAGACCACGCCCACACCTATCAACACCGCAGACCGTAGTATAGATTTTAGATGGAAACAATGCCTGCGAGTTTTTGCTGATAGTAGAAAGATCCACATTTCTATAAGGAACATACACGTGCATTCAGCGTATATTTTAGACTTTCTTGTGATATCAAGGCCCGTATAGGTGTGTTGCGTCTATATCCTTTTACCAAGGATGTTTGTGAACAGTCTGGTTCACGACCGGCAGCTTCTTTTTCCTTTACCTGTTATTCGTTTATCAGAGAAATGTTAACCGATAAATAAGTAGTATTGTTAATAAGCTAATTTATTAACGAAACTATTTATTTACTTATTTAATAATTGTGACGCCCTAAAAGAGTAATAATGCAATGCCAAAACGCCCCAAGTAGATTAAATTTCTTATTTATTTATTTTTAAAATGATTAACTTTGTTGAGCCACGGTTCACCCATTAGGATTAGATGAACCCTGTGGCTGGTTTAACGAAAGTTATAAATGGCTCTTGATGGGGGAGGAGTGGGGGATGGAAGGGGTGTGGAAGCAAACCGGGAGATTCGAACCGGGAAAACTCAGATCGATGTACGGACCGAGACATTGCAGAGAATAAATCCTATAGCTGCTGAAGGCGTTTGGTAATCTCTTACTCTACCCTGATAGGCACTAGGGGTATGCAGTTTTAATATTTTGGGTTCGATTGGATTTCGATCGATTTTGGGAAAGAACACCTCGATTTCGATTTTTATTCGATTTCGAAATGAATTTTTTTTTTCAATTTTAAACTATTTTGTTTTTCAATTTGTATTATAAGGGCTAGCCTTTGAAAAAATTAAAAAGTTTCATTAGTTACACTCCTGTAAACTAATGTTACTCCGATACTTGCGAACTAAACTTTGAATTGTGTGTTTATTTATTACGCAAAACTACATTTTGGTATTAACACAAAGTTAGAAAGCAAGCTTCCACCTTCCCGCCACCCCCCTTTTAATAGCACCATCCTTAGATTTTATTTAGTTAAATTAACTTCATACATTGTTAAATGTTAACTTTGGCCAATTACTGCCCCTTATATAGTTGATTGTTAAACTTACACTGAAATTTTAGGGCAATGGCTACACTATTTTAGCAATGGTTAACGTGGTACAGTACATAGTTGCCATATAAAACGAAGTCATTGCAAATTTTTGACTAAAGTTAATGTTTTACTTGATTCTAATTTTTATGTTAAACTTTATGTAAGTGTATTCGTTGAAAAAATTCCACAAAACCGAAAATAATTCATCTCATTACTCCATTGAGATTTCGTTATTCGATGGGAACCTCTTTAAACGAATTTTTCGATTTCGATTTCAACAACGTAACAAAATCGAAATCGAGTAGAAAGTTTCGATTTTCGCATAGTCCTATTAGGCACTGACTGGCAGGGATTTGTCTGGATTTCCTATCCAGTCAACAACCAGACCTGCATCTTCAAAAGACTAAGGTCGGCTCTGTCACCACTAAGCCAGGATGGCCCCTTGAAAACAAAAGTAACATAAACATTAATGCAGAACGCACACAGTTGAACTAGACCTTAAAGTAAATTAGTAATACAGCAATACACACACACAAAAAAAAGATAAAATAAATAGAGTAAAAAAAAAACAAATAAATAGAAAAGCGCAATGGAAAAAAATTACTCGGGAAAAAACTCTGCCTTCCAAAACTTATTAGGTAAACTGACAGCAATAACCAAGGAAAATAACGTAGATTTATGTGATGTTCCGCGTAATAACACCATAAATCGCCTTTTAAACACCCCCCCCCCACCCGCTCCCTAAAATCATGAAGTTACCTAGTTAAGGCCCCCTCCGGGGGGGGGGGGGGAGGCCTGTAACTAGGTTATTTCACGATTTCTGGCCTTAAAGCATTTGAAATCGTCATTTTTCTGCTAGAAATTAACTAAAAGCTTCACACATTCAAGGAAATCAATGTTTTATTCCCTTAAATCGTGGTTTTTCTGCACCAAAATCAACTAAAAGCTTCATACATAAAGAAAACTAGATAACTAAATAAACTAGTAAACTAGAAACTAAAATTCCTGAAAAAATGAAAATAAAGGCATTGTGTTAATGTTATAGACCGAACCCAGATCGTGTACGTGAATGATTACATAAACGTCGAATTTTTCACCATGGCGTTAGGCCTAAACGTCCTCGCTGGACAGAAATGCGATTCGAAAAAGTAAGATTCGCAAAATTCGAAGAATTGAAAAATGATGGCTTGTTTTGTTACAGCACATCCCCTTTTTTTCTCCAATCAATTTTAATAGCCCATGGGCTTTTAATAGGCGATTTATGGTATGTAATCTTATCCTCAGAAAACCCACGATACGAGGGTATCCATCTTTCCCACTTTATCCATTTACAAAGAAATTTGTTACATTTAACCTACACAATACAACGCAACAATGTCAAGTACAACAAATCAAACAAAAATACAGTAAGTAAAAAGCAAAATGAAAAGAAAAACAGTACAACCAGACAAAACGCTAGTGGCATGCAAAATTCACACATCAACAAGTCTGTACATTTATACTCGTAATAACCATGTTGTAACTAATTTCTTTACTTTTCCAATGCTTAACTGTTTCATTAAATCGTCAGGGATACTTTAAAATAATTTAGGAATTGTGTAATGTCTGCGTTTTTTTTTTTTTTTTGTTGTTGTTGCTATTATCATTCAAAACCTGAGGTACATTGCATCTGTAAGTAGTTTTCCTTAATTATTTTGATTTTTTTTTCTCACTTACTTTTTAAAATTCAGTATTAAAGTAATTGTCACGTATGGTGACATAGTCGCATGACTGTTGCAAAAAAAAAATGTGAAAATAAATATTCAAAATTTTTTGATTTGGGAAAATATTTCTAGTTATATTTATATCTATTAAAGTCATAAAACAGGACGGAAAGCCAAAGGCTCAACAAGAGTTAAATAAATGCAGATGCAAACCTATTTACGTTGCATTTTGGACATATATGTCAAACTGTCTGAGCGTGACAACAAACGGTAGGACCTCGGCCTTTGGTTTCAAAGGTCGTGGGTTCGATTTCCCGCTCAGGCAGTCTTACAAATATAAGTCCAAAAGGCAACGTAAGTATGTTTGCATCTGTATTTATTGAAGTCATAATTGAGGAGACCAAATTCTCACCTAGTTTTAGTGTTACTGAATGCTTGTCATGTTTCGTTCACCCATATTCGTTTTTGTCTTTTGCAAGTGTAGGTGACAATTAAAACATTATTTTCCGCTTTGTATTTTCAGGTACTTGTTGGACTGCTTCTTCTCGTGGCCATATCGTACGTCTGTGGCGGGGGAGGTGGCGGGTATAGTAGTGGTGGTGGATATGGCGGTGGATACAAAGGTGTAGGAGGAGGTGGTTACGGTGGTGGCAGTCATGGTGGCGGATACAAAGGATCAGGCGGTGGCTACGGCGGAGGACACAGTAGCGGCGGTGGACACTACAAAGGAGGCGGTGGTAGTGTTGGAGGTGGCAGTTACG